>RJWT010002685.1:0-39663 GCA_004365215.1 Cuniculus paca | reverse complement strand
CTCTAGCATTTATTGTTGGTGGTTTTCTTGATCCTGGCCATTCTTTCTGGAGTGAGATGAAATCTCAGAGTTGTTTTAATTTGCATTCCTCTAATGACCAATGATGCTGAACATTTTTTTCATATATTTATTTGCCATTCATATTTCTTCAGCTGAGAAGTGTGTTTTCATTTCAGATGCCCATTTTTGGAGTGGGTCTTTGAATTTCGAGGGCCTGATTTTTTAAAATTCTTTATATGTTCTAGATAGAAGACCTTTGTCTGAAGGACAGTTGACTAAGACTTTTTTCCAAATTTGTGGGTTTTCTTTTCACACTGTTGGAGATTTCTTTTGACATGCAATAACTTTTTAACAAGACAAGATCCCAGTTGTTGATTCTGGGAAGTTTTTCCCATGCAGTTTGACTTTTGTTCATGAATTCTCCACCTACCCCTATGTCTTTAAGATTTCTACCTCCATTGTTTCCCAGCAGATTTAGTGTTTCTGTTTTAATATTTAGATCTTTGATCCATTTTGACTTTAATGTAGTGCATGGTGATAGGCTTGGGTCTAGTTTTAGTTTTCAGCATATGGAAAGCCAGTTTTTCCAACACCATTAATTAAAGAGACTATCTTTCTTCCAGTGAACATGTTTGGCCCCTTTGTCAAAGATAAGGTGGCTGAGTGTGTTTGTACTTGAGGTTGTATCTTCTAATCTATTCCATTGATCCTCAGGTCTGTTTTGACTCCAGTACCATTCTGATTTGATTACAGTAGCTTTGTAGTATAATTCCAAGTCTGGGATTGTGATGCCTCCTGTCCTTCCCTTGCTGCCCAGAATTGCCTTTGCTATTCTAGGTCTCTTCTGGTTCCAGATGAATTTTAAGAATGATTTCTCTAGATCTGTGAGGTATGCTAATGGTATTTGGATGGGAATTGCATTAAATCTGTATAATAATTTTGGGAGAATGGCCATTTTCACAATGTTTGTTCTTCCTATCCATGAGCATGGAATGTCTTTCAGTTTTCTGAGATCCTCTTTGATTTCTTTTTTCAGAGTACTGTAATTTTCATTGAATAGATCCTTTGCTTCCTTTGTTAGGTTGATTCCTAAGTATTTCATTTTTTTGGATGCTATTCTGAAGAGTGTGGTTTCTCTTATTTCTCTCTCAGTGACTTTGTTGTTTGTGTACAGGAATGCTATTGATTTCTGAGTATTGACTTTGTATCCAGCTACATTACTGAATTTGGTTATGACACACAGAAGTCTTTCTATGGAGTTTTGTGGGTCTTCTATGTAGAGTATCATGTCATCTGCAAATAGTGATAACTTAACTTCTTCCTTTCCTATCCTTACTCCTTTCATTTCTGTCTCTTGTCTAATTGCTCTGGCTAATGTTTCCAGCACTATATGGAACAGGAGTGGTGATAATGGACATCCTTGTCTTATTCCTGATTTTAGAGTGAAAGTTTTCAGTTTTTGACCATTTAATGTGATACTGGCTGTTGGTTTGTCATAGATGGCTTTTATCAGGTTCAGGTAAACACCATCCACTCCAATTTTCCCTAGGTTTCTTATCATGAATGAGTGTTGAACTTTATCAAAAGTTTTTCTGTGTCTATTGAAATGACCATGTGGTTCTTATCTTTGGCTCTATTGATATGGTGTATTACATTTATTGATTTGTGTATGTTGAGCATCCTTGCATTCCTGGGATGAATCTCACTTCGTCATGGTGTATAACCTTCTTGATGACTTGCTGCATTCTTTTTGCCAGTATTTTATTGAGGATTTTTGCATCTATGTTCATTAGGGAGATTGGCCTGTAGTTCTCTTTTTTGGTTGGGTCTTTCTCTGGTTTTGGTATTAGGGTAATACTTGCTTCCAGAAATGATTTCAGGAGACTTCTTTCCCTTTCAATTTCATTAAACAGTTCGAGGAGTGTTGGCATTAAGTCTTCCTTGAATTTCTTATAGAATTCAGCTGTAATGTATTATTATTTTTATCAAAAATGAGAAAAAATAAAAATTCTAATACAATGTTATTTATTTATTTATTTTGGTGCTGGGAATCAATCCAGGGTCTTGCACATGGTAAGAAAGTATTCCAGCTTGGCCTGGTGGTGTATGCCTGTAATCCCAGCACTGGGGAGTCTGAGACAGGTGGATTGTTGTGAGTTCAAGACCAGCATGAGCTACAAAGTGAGCTCAAGGCCAGCCTGAACAGCATAGTGAAACCCTGTCACAGAAAGCCAAAGGCTGGGGATTTAGCTCAGTGGCCTAAGTGCCTGCCTGGCAAGTGCGAGATCATGAGTTTGATCCCCAGTGCCTGGGAGGAAAAAAAAAAAAAAAGTCTTCTAGTCACTGATCTGTCTCCCTAGCCTGACATATATTTTATATCTACTTTGGGTGACTATGTTTACTGCTTAAGAATGGTCACTGTGAAGGAATTCCAGTTCAACAATGTTACCAGTAGGTATATGCCTAGAAGATTTCTAATCAATGTACAGGAGAAGACTAATAAGCTGTAATAAAGATAATATATAGGAGGAAAGGACCAATTTTTTGTAGAGAGATAGCAAAGTTTTTTATGTATTAATATTGAAAATCAATTAAAATTCATTAAAAAGATCTATCTATATATATCCATATTAAAAATAACCCTCAAAAACGTATTGCTAACACTGAAAATTAAGTTACAAGATTCTTCATATGTAGTATAACAATATGAATCCTCAGAGCAGTTCCAAAGATTTTAAGTAACATTGCTATCTATTTAAAATATAAAAGGCCAGTATAAAAGTATTAGACCAACCTTAGAGTCATGGATGCTTCTGGAGAGACAGAGAAATGCCTTGGTATAAGCCTATACTTATACCAATTATATTGTTTATATTTATATCAGGAATATTGTTTATAATTATATCACATCCTAGTGGAGGGGTATATAGCAGTCCTTTGTGACTGTTAAAATTGCTGTCTTCCTTTCTCAGATATTTTGATTTCCTTGATTTTGAATAAGCCCAATAATCTATGAGGTCATTATTGTTATTGTTATTTAATTAGCAAGTTCTGGAAGGTGTAAATAATGAATGTGCTCCATTTTCAGTGGTATTGTGCTATAACAAATTTCAGAAAAATCATTAACCATAATTTTTTATATGTGCTTATTATGGTATACTATTGTAGCTGAATAAAAATTCTTTTAGGTTTAGTTTCATTTCTCTTCTACTCTCTGATAAATTAGTGTGTGTATTTTCAATAGGAATTTTACTGCCAGTTCTGTTTTGGATCATTTCCATTGGGGTTAAAATACTTATTCTGACCCTTAAAATGTATGACTTAGAATTTTTTGTATTTCATGATTTTTTAAATTGCCCGGCCAGTATTAATGATCTTAGAAATTTTGTAAAGATTAAATTATACAACATGCAAGCTACCGAGTTCTACTTGGCACATAGTACGCACTTTTTATTAAAGAAGTTTATGGATTATTACTAGTAATTTCATAAATACTGCCATAGTTACTACTAGGCTATTAGATGAAGACAAAGGGAGGGAGTGGAGTAGGACGAGTAAAAATAATTAAGATGTGTTATGTACATGTACCTATGCCCCATGATGAATTTAATCATTATGCTCAGTACTGCAGACATAATGCTAATGAATGCCTTAAAATTTTTAAAAAAGCAGTACTTACTATCTTTCTGATTATTAGCTGTTTAATACTTTTTTGCATGGTTTTAAAAGTCCTCTGATTTCACTGTGCTTTTTTGCAAGTTGTACTAATCTCTTCTTTTCTCTTACCTGATACCCCCCCCACCATTGATTTTTTTCCCATCCTCATGTATCACGAAAAATCTTTCAGATCTTTCCATTTGTTGATTCCAGTTTTATCAATCTTCCAAAGCTTTCCTTAAATCTTATCTTGTCTACACTTTTATCAAATTGATTTGAACCTTTTCAACTAATATTTGTAATTTCTGTCAGGTCATTTTGTGCTTAATTATGTTCTACCTCACATTCTTAACTGATGTTTCATATTCACAACTTTACTGTAAATTAAACTATTGGAAACTGTGCGCTGCATCTGTGACTTTTTCACACTTTAGTCTTACGACATCATGGATGAGTAGCAGATACTTCATACATTTTGATTATAAAAAAAAACCAACTGTTTTTTCCTAGTATCTGATTGTGGCTATCACTCATCAATTTAAGTAAAGTCTGATATATATCATGGCTTCAAATAAAATTTATTTTATAAATTTTAAAACACAATTTATATTGTATTAAATTCATCTTTTGTTTAAGGTAAACTATCTTAGAAAAATACCTTTAAAATCTTATACATGTCATTTTAAACACTTTTTTGAAATTTTTTAAAAAGCTCTTCGGAATTTTTTTTTAAGACATGGTCTCACTATATAGTCCAGACTGACTTTGAACTCATTATGTAGCTCAGTTTGACCTTGAACTCAGGGTGATCCTCTGGCCTCAACCTCCCTAGTGCTAGATTACAGGCATGCACCACCATGCCTAGCTGGACTTTTATAAATAATTCTTAGTAAAATAAATTAAGTGTGGTCAAATTAGGCAACATAGTAAGAATGATAATTCCTGGAGGATAGTTAGCAAAAAAATAGCAGCTATTCATTATGTTTTTCTTGCTTTAATTTATTGATATTATTACATAAGCTCAGATTTTGAAGCAAAAAAGAAAAAAAAATCAAATGCTTCTCCTGCCAAGAGGCCAAGTTAAAGAGACCCAGTAGTCACAGCAGAAATTCCACCTTTGTTTCTTAAAGACACGAGCTCTTCACATTGCAGTATTGAAATTACAAAGAACCACTATAAGAATTAGATACTCCAAAAGAAAATCTGAAGAACACTGGCAATTACACTGGTCAAAATCTCAATCAGTTAGAGATGAAAATTTAGTTTAGAACAAAAATTCATATAAGACTATAATTTATAACTCTCCTTAAAATATGAATTCTAATAGCTATTTTAAGTTTAGAACATGTTTTAATAATTACCCTTCTGAAATTCCAGGAGTCATCAAATATAACTAAAACTTTTGTTCTCTTTGAGGGTTCAGAGAAGTATAGTTAAGTTATAAAAAATTAAAATATTCTTTTTAATCAATGCCCAGTATTGAAATCATAACTCTAAAAATATAATTTATAATGGCTGTATTTTTATACACATCAATCTATTTTATATATGCAAATATTTTTAGCCTTTTCTAAGGTTCATCAGCAACTTCTCTAAATATTTGTCAAGAAAGTGACTAAAAATATCCACAGTACTGTATTTTATAACACTATGGGGATACCCAGTAATGAAATGTGAGCTTATGCAGATTTTGCATCCAAAAGAACAGTTTGCTTAGAATGATGCATAGAGGTAAATGACCAGAAGAGCTTATTTAAATATTTACAAATAGGTTGTCTACAAAACTCAACACAATACGAATCAATTTCTTAAGTAATGTCTTAGTTACTTCTCATGTTTCTGGGAAAAAGAATACCTGAGACTCAAATTTAAAGGAGGAAAAGTTTATTTCATTGGGTTCACGGTTTGTAGAAGTTTCAGTACCTAGTCAACTGATTCCAAGTCAGGGTGGCATTGCTAAGGGGCATGGCAAAGAAGAAACAGTCCATGGGTTGGCAAGCAGAAAGCAGCAAACACAAACAGGAAGCGGCAAAGAAGGAACAAGTTTTCCTTTCCCTTTTGTCCCATCCAGGCTACAAACCTTTGTGGTAGTGCTACTTGTATTCAGGGTGAGCCTTCCCATTACCTGCACCAAGAAATATGATAGACCAATTAGTGCACTAATCCAGTACCACACACCCTTAATCCCAGAATCATGCACTGTATAACTAACCAGCTCCAGAAATCCTCACCTATGAACACATGAGTCTTTGGGGGACATCTAGATATGAGCCATAAGAAATCTTAATAGTTTACTATTTTTGATAGTTTACTAATTTTTATTGATAAATAATTTGTGTTCTATGTAGGTTTCTAACATCATTTGTATTCAATGATTGTTTATTCCTCAACCATTTTTATTAATGAAATTGGACAGTGTGACCCAGAAGTGACTAAGATGCAGTTTCTGCCTTTAAGAAATTCATAGTAGAAGAGAGGGGTTGGGGAAGATGAAGACAAAGACAATTATAATATTAATGTCTTAAGAACATATGTTCTATATATGTTCTATGTAGTCTTCATAATTTTTGTGATGTTGTGCTCTTTTCTTTGGACCTGGGACTAAATCATAGCAGCCTATTTAGATTAAAGGATATAAATCTGTTGAGGAAGAGGGGGAAAACTGTTCCCTGCAGGTGTTCATTGAGATAGGCGATCTGTAAATGGCCTCCTAATATGGAGCCCAAGCATTGATCCTGCATTGCTTCTCCTGCAGTATTGTCTTCTGCGTGTCTATTCCAGCAGGAAAATTCAGACTTTTTGTTCTTGGGTACTGCATCTCTAATATGCCCCCAGATACTCAACCAGAAAGGGATGATGCAACTTACCACAAATTCCATCTATCTTTCCATTCATTTATTTTTCTTCTCAATCATCATGGGTTTTCCTTTGAGATAAATTATCACAATACTTTTTTGCCTCAAATATAACCAGCATAATCCCTAATGGACATGAACTTTTGGAAATAAATTCAAAGACTAACAGATGTGTCCTACTTTCTGCCTTGTTGTGTCTCTTCTAAGAGAAGGGGAACCTTCTCTTTGGAGGGTGAGATGCAGGTTTGTGTATTCTTTGCACAGAAATACACAAATGTTTATAAATAATTGTGGTCCTGCAATTTAAGAATTGTGAAATAAATAATACTGGATGATCATCTGTATACCATACTAACTAGGCAAGAAGGGATCACAATATAGGTTATATTTTTTTTGGATATGAAGGGAAAACATGTACATACTGAAGAAATTTCAGTTAAGTATGGTGTTGTATGCAGCTCATAAAGAAGCAATGAAAAAACTGGTTTCTTTTTCATTAAAAGAAGATCAGATATAATGAGAGTGTTCTGAAAAAAAAATTCTGATAGATTTACCAAATGGAGAGCAGGAAAAACAGCAAGAGGAAGAGACAACGCCAAACAGTCATGGGTTTAGTGAATACGAACAAGAACAGAATGGAATAGAGTGTTGTTTATGTAGAAAAAGTTTAGACTGACACCATGGATCTCATTTAGGACTTCGGCACCAGGGATTGAACTCACGACCTTGCGCTTGCCGGGCAGGCGCTTAGACTGCTGAGCTAGATCCCCAGCCCTGTTTTTGAGACAGGGTCTCACTATGCAGTTCAGGCTGGCCTTGAGCTCACTTTGTAGCCCAGGCTGGTCTCGAACTCACAACGATCTGCCTGTCTCAGCCTCCCGAGTGCTGGGATTACAGGCGTGAGCCACCATGCCCGGCTCATTTAGGACTTCTAAAGAAAAGGGGATATCATAAGAATGTGATGCAAATCATACAAGTCATATGCTGAATGACCACAGCTTGTAACTCCAGAGCATTACAAATTCTGAAAATCACTTACAATACAGGGGTGTTTCACATTCTTTACTAAACTAAAATTAGTCAAACAAATTTGTGAAATTGTAAGCCCATAGGATACAACCATTTAATGAATATGATGATTTTTTAAAAGTGAAAGTTCATTTAGAGAAATAGTGACAGAAAATTATACTCCACACTTGTTTTATTCAAAATATTAGGACCTTTGTCCTCACTGGTACATGAACAATAGCATGAAAATTTTCTTTTTCCTTTCTTATTTCTGGGAAATCTGAAATGATACTTTTCTTTAAAATGGCCAAAAATATCATCACATTTTAGATTTTCCCAAATTCAAAATATAATTTTTATTCAGTTATTGTGGGATCAAGGATTGAAATTTATTGTTCCCTAAAATTTCCTGTAAAATTTCAATGGTTTATAAAGAACTGAAAACTAATTCCTTAATCAATGACTACTAGAAGGGAGACTCAGAGGATTAAGAAATCATTTTTAAACATATCACCTTCATATTATAAAAACTGGGAGACATTGCCATTAAAAGATGTCAAAAGGGCATGAGGCTTTGGCAGAATATCTAGACACAAACCATAACAATGATGTTTTACTTTTTTTGGAGAAAAAGTTTAGTATTTATGTTTCAATACCAACAGCCCACTGGTTACCATTGGGAAAACCATCCACTCATGCCCCCACAAGCCTGCCAGCCATCACTGGAACTAGTAACCAGCACAGGCCAGGAGAAACAGCCAGCCAAACCTCTGCAAGCCTGCTGCCATCACGGGAGTCTAGGCTTAGCCATGCATATCTGGAAAAGCCTGCCCCCTACCCTACAGTCTCCGAGAGCCTAGGTTAGGAGAAACTCAGGTGCCTGGCCCATTTCCCTACACTGCAGATGGGCAGCCAATGCAGAAAATGCCTGGGACCTCACAACCAGCTTGTCTAGAGAAAGCCAGAAAAATGTCAACACAAAGGCACAAAAGGCAGTCTCAGACATCCAGCCCAAACAGAACAAGTCTAGGAGACATAGACATGGAATAAATTGGAAGCAGCACACCTGAAATTTCTGAAAGGATAGCAACTGAAGTAAAGAAACAACTTCCTGAGGCTGTAAAAGTGAGCATATCTAAAGAAGACATAAATAAAAGAATAGGAGCATAGAAAAATGATGGAAACCTTAAATGAACAACATAGGAAAGAATTACAATGCATGAAACAGATTCAGTGAGATATGCAGGAAATTACAAACTTTGTTGAAACCACTTTTTATGTAAAGAAACTGAAGGTAGACTTTCAGTCCTTAAAGACAAGATTGCAGCTAGTGATCATGAAGGGAAAGATCTCTTAAAAGTAACAAGGAACCAGGAAATAATTCAATAGCTGCAAGATAATGCAAAGAAAAATAATTTAAGAATGGTAAGGGTCATCAAAAAAAGCAGGGATCAACATAAATGACATAAAAAGACTATGTAATAGCAGAAAACTTCCCAGGCATGGGAAAAGGACCTGGCATACAGATAAGTGAGGCATATACACACCAACTAGCCATAACCAAAGTAAATCTATACCCAGACATAATAATCAAGATCCCAGAAATTCAGCACAAGAACAGAATATTAAAGGCTATTAGAGAAAAGAAACAGATCACCTATAAAGGAAACCCATCAGAATTGCAGTAGACTTCTCAACACAAACCATCAAGTCAAGAAGAGATTCAAGTGAAAGAAAACAACTTCCAACCTAGATTGATGTGCCCTGTAAAACAATCTTTCAAAAATAATGGAGAAATAAAATACTTCCATGATAAACATCAACTGAAGGAATTCATGACTACCAAACCAACCCTGCAAAAAGTGCTGAAAGATATTCTAGGGAGAGATAAAGATGACCACAGTTCCAGGAACAGCAGCAGAGGGCGATCACTGAGCAGGGAAGGCAATTGAATGGAGGGGGAAAGTAGGAGGGCCCATGGCAAGAGGATAGCATGGCAAAGGTGAGCCAGTGCATGTTGGTCATAACCATTAATGTAGATGCCCTCAATTTCCCAATAAAAGGAAACATGGGCAGAGTAGATTGGGAGACATGACCCATCAATATTCTGTATACAAGAAGCATATCTGACTTGAAAAGAAATTCATGAACTAAAGGTTAGAGGAAAGAAGGCAATACTCCATAGGATGGAATGGGTACCTCCTCTTCATCAAAAAACCAAACCAAACCAAACCAAACCAAAACAAAACAGCAATTTGCCCATCAACCACAGAGTGGATAATAAAGATATGGTAATTTTATATAATGTAAAGCTTCTCAGCTATAAAGAAGGATAATCTGGAGGCTCTTGCAGATAAATGGATGCAACTTGTGATCATGCTCTTGGGTTGAATAGTTCAGACTCACATGGGTGGACATCATGTTGTCTCCCTAGTATAAAAATCTGAAGGAGGTAGTGGGATCCAAAGTGTAGAATAGATATTTTGAAAATGAAAGAGGAGGAAACATCTAAAAAGGGAAAGTGGTAGCTTTTTTTAATTTTCTCTTGTTTTGAAGTCCTGTGTTGCTTTCATTGTTTTGTTTGTTTTGGTTTAGTTTTATTCTGTTTTGTCTTATTTGATTTTAGTATGTCTGATACTATGGGCAACTATTTTGAAGATAGCAAGATATATCATGGTAATCATGATTGATTTCAAATTATCTTATTTAAAGTTCTGCATCACTTTCATTGTTTTGTTTTGATTGGTTTTATTTTATTCTGTTTTGTTTCATTTTATTATATCTGGTGGTATAGGTAGGTATTGTGAAGATAACAGGAGTCATTATGGTAGCCACTGTTGATTTTGAATTATCTTGTTTTGAATCTTGTATCACTTTCATTGTTTCGTTCTGATTGGCTTTATTTTGTTTCATTTTGTTTGGTTTTATTCTCTCTAAAATAAAAAAAAATTTAAAAAGATGTCAAAAGGTGGACTTTCTATAAAAACTTTGGTTAATATATTTAATATATGCACTTTTTATGTGACTTTCAAAGTTTGGAAAAGACTGAGATAATTCATATGGATAAATTTGAGTAGAAAATTAACAGAATGCAATGTCACTTCAATTAACTGTAATTAATTTATTCAAGAAACTCTGAGCTGTTTTTCTAACTATACAAAAATAGTGAAATGCTATTAAACTTTCAGTGAAATACTATTAAACATCTAAAGAACCAGTTGGATAATTTTAAATCATTTTTGTTTCCATCAATATGTGGAGAAAATATGACTGTGTTTCTCTTTGGATCCCAGTGTTTCATTCATCTTTGCAATCAAGTTGGTAATTATTAACTTTTCTTTGTTATATGTATTAATGTAATAATTTTCTAAAGTGATGAAGATTAAAGATAATTTAATTAGAAAATAAGCTGATAAATATATCACTAGATATTTTTCATTTCTTCTCAAATATTAAATCAAAATGTTCTCTAGCCAGTTTTGTGTGTCTGGAAATAGGATTGTCTACTATAACATGTAAGAATGACACCAATTCAAATTTCGTAAATTAAATTTTTTTAAGAATCAATTTGACTTTCAAATTACCTAGCTACTTTATGTTTTTTAATCCTTCTTAAAAATTAAATAGAAGAAATATGCTGATTCAATGGGGCCTGGTGGTACACGCTTGAAATCCCAACACTTGGGAGGCTGAGACAGGAGGATCATTGTGAGTTTGAGACCTGACCTGGGCTACAAAGTGTGCTCAAGGCCAGCCTGAATGGCATAGTGAGACTCTTGTCTCAAAAAGACAAGGGCTGGGGATTTAGCTCTATGGCCTAAGCACCTGCCTGGCAAGTGTGAGGTTGTGAGTTCAATCCCTGGTGCTGCAAAAAAAAAAAAAATACTGATTCTTCTCTTTGCATCAGTGTTTCCACACAAGAGGTTGTGAAATATATACTCAAGTTATTTTTATTTCTTTAATTGGATTACATTGTTTCTGAATTTCCTTATTGTCACACTTTGGTAACAAGTACCCAAATGACCTTCCTTTTATTCTTAATATTAAAGTTTCAAGTCATAATGCAAATCACATTTTGATATTTTGTTCATTGATGTAAAATATGCTTATGAAATGTTTGTTGATAAAGATGTCCTTATAGAATCTGTGGAAAGCAGCTGATGAAAATCTAGTGTGCTACTTATCACTGAAATATAATATCATTTTGGGTTAGTTGCATTTGTCAATTTTGATTCTGCCCATAAATATTTAGATTATTCAAATATAAAAAAGAATATGGTCATATGTACTTTCATGATATTGTATGCATCCACAGAAATATAACAAATAAAATATTCATGAAAGAAACAGAAACTAAAACCTTTGTATAAAATGTGAATGATCTATATGTAATGATGAGCAGGCTCTACTCAAAACTGAAAATGCAGGTCATTTTGGCTCCTATATGTAAGAGAAGATTATGCAAAAGAAGAGATCTTTAGTAAGAGGATTGCTTGGTTGCTTTTATCTCACCTAAAAATGTCTTTTAATGTGACAGGTTATATTGATATCAGCTTTGAAAAAGTAAAAATTCTGGAAAGGGGACTTGTCTACTTATTTCTTTCCATTTTAAGTAACTATACACAGCATTATAATTCTAAGGAACAGACTCTTTGAAAATGTGAATATCAACAACAAAAAATGCAAAAAGTCACAAGAATGTCATGTATGTTAAAAAAATCCTAGAAAATACTTTGATATATAAATCATGATTAACTGTAAGTGGAATTACTATAGATTTTCATATGAACAATGCTTTTTCTTGTCACTTTCTTCATAGAGGTCCTTATACACTAAATGTCAGTCAGTATAAAGTAAGTTTTTATTTAGCAATTTTGTTATTTGCAAATATATCTTATACTTATCTCAGATTTGAGAGTTCTGAAAGTAAAATTCATTACTATAGATTTTTCTGTGTCCTTGCTTCCAAACACATATGTTGAAGTGCTAACCCCCAAAGTGATGGTATTTGGAAATAGGTAATTAGGTTTAGATGTATTCATGAGCATGGGGCCCTTCAGATGAGCTTTCTGCCATTATAAGTGGAAGAGACCCAGAGTTGTCTCTGGCATGTGAGAACGTAGCAAGAAGGCAGCTGTTTGCAAACCAACAAGAGAGTCCTCCTCAGAACTGGACTACACTTCCACTCTGATTTTAGACTAACATTTTCCAAAAATATGAGAAAATAAAACACTGTAAATTAACCCAAATTAAATGTATTAATTGCTTTGGAAACATGAAGCTTATTAAGTTAGTGCAAGTAATTTGATCACTTTTGTTACAGGAGAGAAAATAATCAGCACTGAATTTTAAAAGATATAATTTTACAGTCCAGTATTATGTTCAAGAAACAATTAGTAGTTCATGTAAGTAAAATATCTGCTCTAGATGTAAAATGTTAAAATGGAAAGAGATATAATACATATATAATACTATTAAAAAATTCTATGGGTAATTCATGAATAATATATTTCTTTGAATTTAAAACTAGTATGGACACCAATTTCAATTTTATACTTCTTTGTATGAATCCACTGTTTATGTTTGAAGTGTATCATAATGCATAATGACAGAAAGACTGCCTTGTCATTCTATGAATTATTTGAAATTATTAAATAGAGTAAAGGATACATATGCCTCTTTTATTTTAATCATAGTATCTTGGTTACTTTTCTCTGGTTTCTGGGACAAAATACCCAGCACTCAAAATGAAGGCAGGAAAGGTTTATTTAGGTTACTGTTTGTGGAGTTTTCAGTCAATAATCAGTTGGTTCCAAGGCAGGATGGCATAGAACCAGGGCAACACTTCAAGGTAGCAGCCAGCAAAAGCAGTCAGAACAAAGGGGTAGGGAGAGGCAGAGCAAGCCTCTTTCCCTCCCTTATATTGTAAGCACACTAGTCCCCCTGAGCACCGGTATAGAACTCAACCATCTATGTACCCTCCTCTTGCACAGGCTGAGGATGTTTACAGAGAACTCTGGCTCCCTGCTGAGTCTCTTAGTTAAACTTCTAAACTTCTCAAGGTTGACACAATGTATCAGTGATAACAATCCATCCCTTGTCAACTTGACAACAAGATACATTTCTTTAAACCAGCCTCCAGATACAAAGGCAGGCTTATTATTAACAATTTGCAACTTGAACAGTATAACACAGGTTCAACAATCCTTAAGAACCAGTATTAAGTCTATCTACATTATACTACATTAGAATCATAACATTTCACCCTTGCCCGCCCCAAAAGACTCATGCACATCCCTTTATGCAAAAGGTATTTAGTCCATCTTCAAGAGTTGCCAAGGTCTTAATAGTATCAGCGCTGCTAAAAAGTTTAAGCCCCAGGTCTCCCCCAAGATGTAAGGCAAACCCTTAGCTGCATACCCCTGTACAAATGAAAACAAAGTTAAACACTTCCAACATGAAATGGCACAAGATAAATATTCTCATTCCAAAAGTTACAAACAGGTAGATACAAAGGATTAGGACCAAAGCAGGTCCAAAATCCAGGTGATAACATTAATTCCTGCAGTTGCACATCCAAAATCTAAAGAAATCTGTGGCAAATTGTGAATTCCAAAGGGCTTATATGACTGCACCCCTACAGAACTTCTGGTGGTTGTAGTTCCCACAGCTTCTCTCTTAGGCCCTCTTTTCTCTCTCTTTGCAGCTTTTCTTAGATGATCCATGTTCCTGGCTTTTCCAAAGTTCTCCACTGCACCTTTGGCTTCACACTGACAGCTTCACACACTGCCCTCTCTGGGATACATTGCCTGACCTCCCAGATCTTCCAAAATTGGGGTGGAAGCCTTTTAAACCTCAGAACTCTTTCTTTCTGTATGCACCTAAAACCAGCACCATGTGGATGATGCTGAGGTCGGCTGCCAGTTGGAGCAGTAGCCAGGCTTTCCTCTCTCTTGACTACAGGAGTTGAGCACCTAGGTCACTGAGCACTGTGAACCTGATTCTGAGGAGCAAATTTTCTAGGCCACCACCATTCTGGAACATGACATTCTGTAATTTTTCTCCTCAAAGCAAAGTCTTACGGTAAAGGGTAGAGGCCCATGGCTTCATGTGACAACCCCAGGCAATCTTTTTTATTCTTTTGTTCCTTCTCAGCAATTGAGATCTCAGCTGTATCTTTACAATCCACAGCTTTACTGAAGCTTTTTTCTTGACCAAACTCAGAATGTTTTAAATCATCCTGCTGGGCTCTTTGCTCTTGATTCACAACATAAATCCCACTAAAAGCCCCAAACAATAGCCATGCTACGGCCTCAACATTAGACTACGTTGAAATTTCCTCTGCCAGATTATTTAGTCTGCCACCCTTAATGTCAGTCTCAGGGAAAGTCTCTGTACATGAGCAAAATGCAGACAAACTTTGTGCCAAGCCATAACACACATTATCTGGACCCCAATAACCAATGCAGTCCTTCTTCCCAGCAGAAGCCTTCTGTGCATGGTCTTTACTGGTTTCCTGGTCTCCTGAGCTCTGACCAGAATCTCCTATACAAAATAGCCTAAGGTATTGCAGCTCTAATCCTTCAGGCAACATCTCTGAACCTTTCCAAACTCTTTGCACAAGTCATTCCCAAAGGCTCTTGAACCATGTAGTCAGGTACAGTCACAGAAATGACCCCACTCCTCTGTTACCATATTCTGTCTTGGTGACTTTTCTCTCATTGCTGGAACAAAATACCTGACCCTCAAAATTAACACAGAAAAGGTTTATTTATGTCATTGTTTGAGAGGAGGTTTCAATCCATCATCATTTGGTTCCAAAGCAGGGTGGCATGGCACTGGGGTAACACTTCAAGGCAGCAGCCAGCAAAAGCAGCCCAAACAAAAGTGGGGTGAGGGACAAGCAAGCCTCTTTTCATCCCTTGTATTGCAAGCAGGCTACCCTCTCAGGGTGAGTGTAGCACTCATACCACCTCTGTGTCCTCTTTTTGCACAGGCTGAGGATGTTTACAAAGTAAGAACCTTGGTTCTCTGCTGAATCTCTTAGTTAAACTTCTAAATTTCTCAGGTTGACACGATATATCAACCATAACACATAGTAATTATACTTAGTTTGCTATAAGATAGAATAGCTAAAACTATTTGAAGACATAGTTGTATGCAGATTTTATGAACAAAGCCCTAGCTGCACAGGAAACGTTACAAAGAATCAACAATGGAATGATATCATATTAGAAAGCTTCCACACAGGAAAAAATGATGTAACAAAAAGACAATGTACAGAATGGGAAAAAAATTCTTGCCAAACTGTCCTCAGCGTACTTGCAACAAGAATAAAGAACTGAAAATAATTGGATTCCCAGATTGAAAGACCCAATGCAAAAATGGGCATCTGAAATGAGTAGACACTTTTCAAATGAAGATCAAATGGCAAGTAAATACTGGAAGAAATTCAGGACAGAGCTGATCATTCAAGAAATGCAAATTATAACAACACTGAAATTCGATCTTCCACTGGACTATCATTAAGAAAACAACCAATAACAAATAGTGATGAGGTCATAGTGAATGGCAACTCTTTTGCACTGTTGGTTGGTAGCAGTGTAAGTTGATAAAACCATTGTGGAAATCAGAAGGGCAATTACTCATAAAAACTAAAACTAGAGGTTCCATAAAACTAGAGGAATATCTGGTTTGACCCAGCTATTTCTCTTCTAGATATCTTCCTGAAAGAGTCAAAGTCATCATAACTCAGTGACACATGAATGTCTATGTTTATAGCAGCATATTTTATAACAGCTAAATCCTAGAAATGGCTCATATATCCATCAACAGATGAATAGATAAAGAAAATGTGTTTTTTTTAAAATGTGGTATTTATATACAATGGAGTACTATTATGACATAAAGAAAGATAAATGGGGAATTTTTAGGTAAGTGGATGCATCTTGAGACCATAATCTTAAATGAAATAAATTAGGCACAGAAATTTAAATATTGCATTGCTTTGTGTGAGAAATCCAAAGTATAAATAAGGAGAAAAATAGAGACTGGATAGTAGAAAATGAAAAAAACTTGTTTACATAGAAAGAGATGAGGGAAAGTGGGAAGGGAAAAAAGAATTTAAAGAAAAAAATTAATTGAAAGAAAATAATGGAAATAGATCTTTGGTAAATGTGGAGAAGAAGAAGAGATAGGCAGAAGAGAGCGGAAAGAGACAAAAAGAAAAAGACAAAAAGACATTAAGATGCGTTACATATATGTACGCATCACTCATGATGAATGAAATGTATACCAGTGAAAAATACTTCAAAAAGTTAAAAAAAGAGAATTTTGTTATGCTTTACATGTCTTACTATTCTTCCTTCATTTCTTCTTTTCTTTTCTGTTTATCTTGTCTTAATATATAGTCACTGTTGATTTTAAAACTCAATAAACATGTTCTACATTATCTTAGAATATAAGTGAATGAATGAATGAATGAATGAGTATTATCAGCTTTATAGCCCTTGATTTATGATGGTTTTACTTAATGATTTTTGACTTTATAATACTTGGGCAAATGCTATAGCCATTCAGTGAAAGTCTTACTTTGGATTTTAAATGTTGATCTTTTCCCACACAGCATTGTGTACCACTCTGTCATGACATTAGTAGAGCAAGTGAGACACAGTTCTCAGTCTGCACTGGATGACATGTATAAACAACTGATCCTCCACATTGTACAGTGTTACTATGATGTAAGTTAGGTGGAATGAATGCTTTTTAGATATGTCAATTTAAAATAAGTTTATGCTTCTTTGTGGCCGAGTAGTACTCCATTGCATAAGAAGATCACATCTTTTTTTATCCATTCATTTGCGAGTGGGCATTTGGGTTGCTGCCAAGATTTAGCTATTACAAACCGTGCTGCTGTAGACATGGGTTCACATATATCAGTGTGGTATGTTTTTAATTCTTCTGAGAAGTTACCCAGAAGGGGAATAGCTGGGTCAAATGGAACCTCTGGTTCTAGTTTTTTGAGGAATCTTCATACTGATTTTCATAGTGACTGCACCACCACTACTGCCAATAGTGAAGGAAAGCCCTGACATTTCAACTTATTTTAATTACACAGAAAGCATAAACTTTTTACAAGTTTTATCTAAATACTATGTTGTTTTTTTTGTTTTGGTTTCTAGATAACAGATTCCTCAACTGTTAATCAGCTCATGTTGGTTTGTATTCTACTGGAAAGAAGAAGCACTTTAACACAGGAAGCGCATCAGGATAGCAGCTTATAGTGGCAAAGTGAAGTGGAGTACTTTGAAAATTC
Organism: Cuniculus paca; assembly: GCA_004365215.1. Lineage (NCBI taxonomy): Eukaryota > Metazoa > Chordata > Mammalia > Rodentia > Cuniculidae > Cuniculus > Cuniculus paca. The sequence goes on along the minus strand of RJWT010002685.1, from coordinate 21,828 downwards.
TTAAACCAATTATTGTCATATCAAAGTAAATTACATAATTTTACAACGATTATTTACATAGGCAGTCACAGATAACAAGCACAACCTCAGCAATATGCATCTTATCAGAATATTGTATAATTAATCACAGTTAAAGAGACTTTTTTCAGATGCTTGAGTATAAAATAGGATTTTTCAATTGCAGTTAAAGTATTAATTCACAGTAATTAAGAAAAGGGAGCTCATGGTTTCTTTAGAGAAGGGACTTAACTGTGTTCAATTACCATTCTGTTATTCTGAAAACTGAAAATGTTGAAGATTCATCAAGGTCAGACATTATTATTTTCACTAGAGAGATGAATTTTGATGACTTAAACATAATTTTAGGTGATTGAGTTTTATGCATCTATCAATATTTTGTTAGCTCCGCAGTGTTGGTAAAGTATTTTTTCTTTATCGGATATGTCAATATTTATTATTGTATAAATGAGAAAAAATACTATTTATGGTGCTTGTTGAAAACTTGGGCACTAATAAAAAATGGATAAAATAGCATGAGTTTATTGTCTTTCTGTTCTTTGGCATATTTGAGTATCGTCAAGTCCCTGGGTTGTCTCTTGCATGTGTTTGTAATGTTATATCATCTGTAGCAAGGCAAATGCATGGAAATTACTCCTGTCTCCTGTCTAACCTCATATTCCATTGGGTTGTTAAGAAATATTCATTGTAACATATGGTGATCATGTAAATACAAAGAACACGTTTCTTTATTTTTGAATTGAGATAGTGATCTTTAACAATACCTGTCTTTTTTTATCACCTCTATGCTGCCTTTTATTTTTATTGTTTGCTGTGAATAGTGTTTTGATTTAATTTACTAGGGAGAATTTTATTTAATTACGTTGTGAATATAGACTGATAACATTTTTAGAGTATGTATTAATAGAGAGACCAATATTTCAACCTTTGAATTTTCTTCCTCTAATATACTTTCTTCTTTTACATTTTTCTTTATATTACATCTTCCTTTTCCCATTTTTTGGAGGCAGCATCCTGTACATTTTTCAGGGCAAGTCAGAATGAATCTGAATGTAGCCTTAAAATGAAAAAAAAAACAAAACAAAAAAACAAAACCCAAAAAACAAAAAACAAACAAACAAACAAATCCAAAAAGCTTGTAGAATCTTTCTTTTGGTACTGAAATAATGATTTAGAAAAAGTCAACCAGCTGGCATTCACTAGGTACTTGAGTACATACACCATTCATTCCCTACTTTTCTTTATCATACAATCTGGGTCAAAATAGCCCATTATCTTTGTCATAAATACTGTTCTTATCATGTTCATAATTATAAATGTCTGAAAAAAAGAAGTCTTTCCAAGTAAAATACATTGTTAGGACTGGGAATATAGCTCAGTGACTCAAGCACTTGCCTGGTAAGCAAGAGGTCCTGAGTTTGATCCCTTATACCAAATAAAATAAAATAACAAACATAAAATAAAATACATAATTAAAGAAACACCATTTTACACAATTTGATATTTCTTAGTCGAAATAATTGTCATGTATTAACTTATTATGTATTATTTTCTGTGTCATTAGCTGTATTTCTGTTTTAAGAACAATGGATAGGTTTGTCCAGCATTGAAGTTGTACAAGTTTTGCTTGGGTTAAGAATATCATTACATTCAAATAGTTTTGTAAGTGAACATTTTTATGAACATTTCACCTGAATTAGTTGTTTTAATGTGGGCTCATTAACATTTTGGTGAAGATTGATGAAGAGTTGATAATCAGAAAGTTAATTTTTGTGGAAATTTGAAAGTAAATTAAGTGCCATTGGTTTTCTAGTAAAATCTAAAATTTAATCTAACTTTTAATCTAAAATTTGAGATTTTTTTGAAAATCTAAAATTTGTATCAGTTTCTTCATTTCCTATTACTTCTTAATAGACTATTATTGAGTTCATTTATTAAGTACATATTTATTTGAAGCCTAATATGTGTTGAACAATATGCCTGGTGTTGTATTGATAACGCCAGATTAAGCAGAGTTGCTACCTGTAGGAAATTGAGAACCTAGTAGTGAAAGAAGATAGAGCTTTTCATCAATGGAGGCACTATTATCATGTGGAAAGATTACACATTTTAGCATAAGTAGGGTATTTATTTGGATCATGATACTGACACTTACTAGCTGTGGGACTTTAGCTACAGTTTCAGCTTAATAAAGATATAGTTTATATTATCTTTCTCAAAGTGTGCAGTAGAAGCAGAATTTTTTTCTGTAAAGTCTCTAGCCTAGTAAATAGTTGATAATATTATTTTAAATGTTTTGAAAGTGCTGTGTGCAGTCTTTTAAGAAAGCACAGGGTAAAAGAATAGAAATCAATTATATAGTAATATATATAAATATGTGTGTACATTCTCATTTAAAAGGCAAGATAAGTTATAGAAATGATGTATCACAATATATGAAGTACAATTAGATCTTTTGTAAAGATTATTTTTCTTCAGGATTGGTTATGTTTTCAGGAATAGCTGTGTTCTTATCAGACAGGGCAGAGAAACTTCTCAAAGTAAGGGATAATGTTTTCAGTAGAAGGAAAATTAGTCCTCTGATAACCATGATGAATCTTTAAAGAGACCTTTGAAAAAGTTCAGCTATTTTCAATCACTGCATAACAAAGCCCCAAAACATTAAAAGAGAAAAAATATCCACCTCTCAGCAAGATAAATTTTATTATGCCTGATAATTAATACAAAAATTATCAAGAGTGAAAGAATTAGGAATATTTAAGAAGAAGAAAAATAAATCAATAGAAATTGATTCAGAAATGACTCAATGCCCATTTCTATTAGAAAGATAAAAATTGTGATACATTCATACATTGGAATACCATGTAGCAATGGTTTTCAAAATACTCAGGACATTTTCAGAGAGTCCACAAACTGTTTTTCTCTAAAAATATCAGCACATACTTTTTTCTAAAATATGTACTAAAATTCTCATGTTTTTCCAATTATATGTCTGTGAGAGGCTAGATTTTCTTATACATTTGTTTATACTTTAAATACTTTTATTTAGCTACTACAACAGAGAAGCAGATACTAAATTCCAACTATCTCCTTTTAAGTCATACATTTTCTCAGTCATGGTGGCTCATGACTGCAATCCCAGCACTCAGGAGGCTGAGGCAAGAGCATCATCTGGAGTTCCAGATGCATTTGAGTTACCTATCATGTTCAAAGCCAGCCTAAACTACGTAGAGAGACCCTACCTCGAAAAATGAACAAGCATACAAAGGAACAAAGAAATAATGAGCAAAATACTACTCTTTTGAAGTTTGTAAAATGTGTTTTTCTAAAGTTATATATTGCTTTGTCATAGGATAATTTATAATAAACAATTTTCATAGTTAACACGAAGTTCATAAAATGTTTTATTTCTAATAAAATAAAAGTGATAGAACAAATAAAGGAATAATTTTTGTAGTTGCAAATAATTTTTCAGACTGTGAAGTGGACATGCAATCAAATCATCTGATTACTGCTGCTATGGAGTGGTCAAATTAAATGAGTACCATCTATACAGAACAATCTCCATATCATAATGTTTTAAAAAAGTAAACTGCTTATAAATACACATACATTTCTATTATGTTTCAGAAACACAGAGTTTGTAGGTTAGCAATCACATATAAGTGACAAAATAAGAATATTAATTCAAGAAAACTATATTCACAAAACCAAGATGTTAGAATCTCTAAGAAGAGGAAGAATAAGTCATTAAGAAGGGCACCCGTGGAAATCAGGCGATATTATAAAGCAAGACAGTGGTCAACTGCTTGACCCACTTCACAATTATACTTAACAGAAGGTGTGTCTCACAATTAAAACATTAAGCAAAATATCTATCCTGGAAAATATTTCAAACTGAGTAAATAAATATCATGCCAAAAACATCTGACACAAAAAGTTAGCCTTGAAGATAATCTGTCTTAACCGAACACAAAAGAAAAAAACTCATAAATTTTAACTTTTTTCTGTATTCCACAAATGTAAATATTTGCTTCCTCATCTAGTTTTAATTCCTTAATACATGATTTTGGTAACATTTTTCCATACCCTCACCACTCTGGACTCTTCAATATTTTATTCCATCTATATGGTAATACCTTGATCTCTAAAATGCTAAAATGGATGAGACTTTTTTTTTTTTGGTAGTGGGGATCAAACTCACAACCTTACACTTGCCAGGTAGACTCTTGTGCCACTGAGGTAAATCCCAGGTCCCAAACTGATGAGATCTTAATAATGAAAATATACTAACCTCAAATGCATGTAGAGCTCTCAAGCATTTCTTTATATTTTGTTTGCAACCTAATTTGTGCATTATATTTCTGGTTGCATGGGTTTCATTATTTTTCTGGTTGCAACCTGCTTTCACCTTCCCATAGGAAGTAATTTAATGTTTTTCTATGTTCTTTTAAACTTCACCAACCTTAGAGTTTGTCAGAGGCATTTCTGATAATAATAATAGTAATAATTTTAAAAATTCAAAAGGAGCAACCTTATTTTCCAGATGTGAAAGAAACAATCCTGATCTATCTGAACACATTGTAATATTCTATTCCATTTTTTCACTTAAGACTTCTGTGTCCAAATGGTTTTGTGTTCTCTGTAAGAGTTAACAAATAAAAGAGCATAGTAATCTTGACTGTTTTCACTTTGTAGGTATATGTTTTAAATTAATCTTTACTATAATGTATAAATATTTTGAAATTTTCAATTGGAAACATCAAAATGTGCATTGTAAATATTTCAAAATTGATTTTAATCACTACCACAGCTCCTCTCTCTAAACAAAGTTGGTGAAGAATATGTATGTATATAAATTCTAGTAGTATGTGGCTGATACATAGTGATAAAGAAATATATGACTTGGGACATTTTGAAAAGAGGCAAATAACATAAGTATTTTTATGTAAATTACAAATATACTGAAATTAAAAGATCAGTGGATCATTTAAGTTAAAAAATTACCTACTCATTTTAATATATACTTTGCATTTTAATTCAATGTAATACACAATAGAGGATTAATGTTCTTTACATGAATACAGATACTGATAAAATTCAGAATTTGAGATCTATTCAAAGCATTAGAAAACAATTAGGAAAATGTTAAAATTATCACTTTAATATTGGAGCTAATGTTTTAAAAATATTTTCAAGTGCTATCCTAAAAGCAAACAATATTTATTAAGTTCTCAGCTATTCAAAATACCTTTGGAAATATTTGACACTTTACTTCTTTATCTTTTCATCAAGTGCTATTTATTAAAACCAAAAGAATCCTTTATAATTACTTATGATTCAAAAGAAACTATTCTTTAATACTTGTCTATTCTGTACCAACAATCCTTAGGCCAAAAGATCTTGAAGTTTTTCTTTATTTCATTTCTTGCATGTCAAGTAATTTCAAACTCCAACAATAAAAAATGAAATGTTTATTTTTGTTTTGCTGATATTATCTTCAGTGCATATTTTAGAATAATTTTACAGATAATCTGTACTAGCTCATACATCATTCATCTTTAACGCCAAATAATAAACAACAAAAAAACCCTCACATAATGACATTCTTGATTTTAGAAGAAAGAGCATGATGTTACCTCTCAGATTATTCATTTTAAATATGTTTTTACATAGCAGAAACTTGGTATCTAAGCACTATTGATTGTATTATATTCAAATTGTCTATGCATTCAAGTTTATTCATGTATGATTGAGATGCCACTCTGAAGTAGAAAGATCTTGTTTTAGGAGTAAGGAATCAATATGAAAATGGAAAATGAATTGTACAAAATTACAAAGAAAATGACAGTCAATACCTCTATCACTGAGAATTGACCACTTTAAGACTCCCTGTACATTTGCTTTGAAACCTTTCTTCTTTCTTTCCCTTCTGCACCCCTCTTTTTTTATTTTCCTTGTTCTTTCTTCTTCCTTCCCTCTCCTTTCTTCTCTTTCTTCCTTTATTTTTTCTCTCCCTTTCTCCTTTTGTCCACTTCATTCCTCTCCTTTTCTTCTTTAGGGAAAATCATTTTGAGTAAAATTCGTATTGTCATCATTTTAAATTTTATTATTTATTTGTTTATTGAGGTATAACTGACAAAAATTGCATATTTTGTTGTACTATGTGATACTTCAATGTATCTATAGGTGGTGAGACTATTACCACAATCAAATTAATTAACATATTTATCACTTCAATAGTTACCCTGTTTTTTCTCTGTGGTTGATCACATCTCAACAAGTATATTGGCGCATGGTATGTCATGTAATGACTTTCATTGACTAAAAGAATTAAGGACATTGTTTTAAGTGTACGGTAAGTAGTAGTAGTTCAGCAGTTGGATACATGGTTTTAAACCCTCAGCATCACAATTCTCGAGACTGTTTACTGAAATACTGCTTTCTCTGTAGTAGCTCTGTAATAATTCCTAAAGCAATTTTAACATACTAAGATTTTTATTTAATTATAATTATTTGAAAAAATATGGATAATAGTTATTAACAAAATTTCAATATAGGGAATAGCAACATAAATAATACATAGTGTTTTCTCTTCTAGAATTAAAGAGTTCTATATATTAATAAAGGAATGTTTTCCCAAGTATGATGAAATGTATTTATATTGGTTTAATCATAACCAAACACGTTGCTTCTGTGAAAAGCTACCTTCAGAATGAAGTTCTTGAAGCACAAATGTGCTGTGACACATGTTTAGTATGGTACAATTCACTGTAGTTAAGTTATAGAAATAGCCTTGGTGCCTGTCAACAGATGAATGGATAAATGAATGTGATATATTTACATAAGGGAATATAGTTCATCCATAAAAAAAACAAAATTATGTCGTTTTTGCAGAAAAATAGATGGAACTGGAGATCATCATGCTAAGGAAAATAAGTCAGAATCAGAAAATCAAATTTTGCACATTTTTTCTCATATGTGGTTTGACTGTTTACTCTGATAGGTCAACTTTATTAGTGTAAGGAGTGTATACAAGATTAGTAAAGCATGCTCCTAGGTGTGTCTGGGTGGGTCATGGAGGTATGACCTTGAGTATTGTATATGGTTCTGTATTCGTTTCCTCTGCTCTACTTCCTGGGCTCCATGAATCAAGCATCTTTCCTACACAGACTCTTCCATCATGACATTCTTGCTTTGAAATCGTAAACCATGAACTAAATTTTCCACAATGTGAGCTAAATAAATTTTTCCTTAAGTTATGGGTCAGATATTGTGTCTTATTGATCAGAAAGCTGATATAATACATGTGAATTTCAATTTTTTTAATAAAAAAGATCACAGGAAAGTAGAAGACAGACTATTAGAAAAGAGAAAGATCTGTTGGAAGAATTCTAGAGTCCCTAAAGGGGGATGACTAAAGGGGAACAAAACTGAGGTTCAGTTTAGGGGACATCAGTTTAGGTAAGAGTTAATACTGCCTTGGACTACAATGGCAAAAGTACAGAAAGTTAGAGAGCAAGCGAAGACAGAAAATAGAATAGGCCAGCCTTGATGACTAATTTAATGTGGGTTGTAAGCAGAAAAGCAATTAAAATATCTCTGAGATCTTTAATTGTGAAAGTGGGTGTATGATGATAGTTTTAACTAAGACAAAAATATAGGGGAAATGTTAGTTATAAAGAGAAAGATAAAAAATTGCTTTGGACATTTTGAGCTTAAAAGCTCTTTCAGAAATAGGAAAATGATTCAAATTTTCAATGTGAATTTTCTAATTCATAATTAAGTAAAGGTTGTGTCCATATTGCTTGATCAAATTTTCATGCCTATATCTTGTAATATGGGCAACTACTTTGAAGATAACAACATCAAATTTACTAACTATTGTTACTCTCCTACAATCTTGTTTTGAAATTGTGTACCATTGTTTTTATTGTTTTTTTCTTTAAAAAAAGAAACAATCATAAATCTTTTATCTTTACAAAACTATTTTCATAAGCACAATTTCTTCTATTGGATTTATTACCCTTGCTGAATTTAATAGATTCTTATAATAGTCCTTGGATAGTTTGCTTTAACTAATTTTCAGTTTTTGTTTAAGCACAGATAAATTGAAATAGATGTGTCACTAAACAAAAAAAGAAGAGCAAATTAAATCTTGATATGTGACTATATTAAAATTTTGTATAGAAGAAACAGTAATGAGTACTTTCCTATTTTGTTAGATATTGTTAAGAAAATACAAACGTAAGTGTTACTGAATGCATTACCTAGGGGTAGTAACAGCTACTATCTTTGATGAAGTAATCTTGTTTGACATTCTACAAAGCAAATCAATACATAGTGATACTTAGAGGGAAAAAAACTATGTTAAAGGAACACAGAACATTTTATTTACCACAAATCAAAATAATTGATGACTGGTTAATTAATCAAAGTGTTATAGTACTTAAAGTTATACTGCCATAATTATATCTAATATTATGTAATTAATTATGTAATATTATGTTAAAAATGTTATTTTTATTTTTTCTCATCAGTCCCTATGGGTCAATCTAAATTCCTGAGAAGTACTTTTTTCCCAATCCTTTTAATTCTAGACTATTAGGAAGGAATTTTTCCAATTTTTTAAATTTTAGAACATTAGCTTAACACAATAATAGTGGGATTTCACCAAGACAAGAACTAAAATTGTACCTTTAAGCAGTGTACTATGTATGGTGGAACACAAAAGATTTTGATGCACAGTAGAAAACTATGACCCTAGATGTTTGAAATTTGGTTGCTGGTTTCATCTAGATTTTGGTTATCCTTTAAATATGTGAAGTTACTGAGGCGCAACAACAAAGTATAAAATGTGAGACCAGCCCCAACATTAGTAAAGACATGCAGTTCTGTAATCAGTAATCCTATCCCATTTGGCATTGGAATAAATTTACGGTAGAGGTAGGTGCTCACTCAGCTTAACATTCCATGAAGGGTAGGATCACATTTGCCAGAACTCTATGGACATGCAGAAGCTTGTTAGCTTTTATCTGGACACAGCTGGTATCGAGCTCAGCTTTCTTTGCACCTACTTCTCCAGGTAGTCCAATTTATTAAGTGTTTATCTATAGATTAATAAAGCACAAATACTTATTGAGTAGTTATGAAATTGTAGGCACTATTCTAAGATCTTACACATAATAATTAATGGTTAACAATTTTCTATGGAAGGTTTCTCGATAGTGATGAACTACTATTTCAAATAAGCCAGTCTGTTTTCCATAGTTTGTACTCATAAATCCATCACTGTCTTGACTCACCAAGGAATATAAACAGATAAATAACAGCAGTTCTCAGAAAATATTTTTATAAGATGCAGCCACATATGTAATGCATGGCGAAGATTGAGATCTTCATATAGTGTATGTATCTTTTAGTTGCCTGGTGATTTTGAATATTGTAAAGCAAATACTTGCTAAATGTATGGAATATAAGATCATTCATGTTTTTCTCTGTTTTCAAATATTGAAGCATGTTTTCCATATTAATATCTATCCCAAAATAAAGGGAATTTAGGATGAAATGTACAATATGAGATTTATATAGCAAATTCTAGAAAGTTTATGAGAAAATGATGTGAAAGATACTATTATCTCTGTCATGTATGTTTTGTTAAAGAGAGTTGTAATGATTTTTGGAATGCAGTTTTACAATACACATAGAAATTTAAAAATTATTTCAAATGTTTTGACATGACATTTATGAGAAAGGATCTGAGCGGCTAGCAAAATATGAAAAATGTTAGTCACTGTAATTTTAATATTAAACATTCTCAGGATATTAAAAACATTAAAAGCATCTTGTTTGATAATATGAGAAATGATACGGTATTCTGATGTACTTCTGTTGTACTACTCTGCTATGTTTTTTATGTATCCATGAAGAATATTCTAATGAAATTTTATTAGTAACAAAACAATTCATAAAGTGAAAGTTCATAAAGTGAAAACAATTCATAAAAGTATATAATCAATCATCCAATAAAATATATTCTGTATTTACTAAGTACCAGATACTGGGCTGTGTTCTAGAAATATTATTGTGCGTAAAATAGAAGTTTTCTGATAATATAGCATAGAGACTATAGATTGTAGTGCTGTAAAGATGAACTGTGAGGGATTTCAACTGCTAGGAAGTTGAAATATTAAATGCAGCTAACACCATGTATAAACAAAATAATCAGATGCTAGGCAAGACATTTAATCCTACGGTGGAGCTGACATAAAGGTCCCCCCCTGTGTGGGTACCCCCAATCCTGGCCACAAAGGGAAAATAAGAACAGGAAGATAAATAAGTGCAAAGTCTGATTTTGCATTAAAATTTCCCTAGAGTCCTTAGGATTCCTACATATAGCCCCAAAGGACGGAAGATTCAGATATGAAGCTTGAGATCTCACTAAAAGGAGAATTTCCTAAACAAACGTCTAAAGCAGAGAACTGCAAAGTCTATAATCTCTTAAAAAGTACAGCTTTCCACGCATAAAAACACAGAGGGAAAGTACTGCTTCCATTTTGGTACTCAAAGGAAAACACTCAGATACATGGCTACACAGATTGTTCCTGAAGGAACTCAAATTTCACTTAAGCAAATTTGCAAGAAAAATAGAGAATATCCAGTCTACTCTGGAGACAGGCAAGATTTATTTGTCCATAGAATTGGGAAATAACTTCTACTTAATGCTTACTCTGAGTGTTCTTGCTTCTCAAGGGAATGTTTACTACAATGGCATGCTAAATATCTCTGTGACCACCCACTTACGTATTTACTTATATGTAGATATGTAGAACAGATGATCTCTGGTTCCTTATACCCAGAAGATTCTGTAATTCCGTAAACTTTGAAATTATAATGAAAAAAATTTTACTTCTACTTTTTGTGGCATCTCTTTTATTTACACATTCTTGAACACAGGAGGAATTCTTTGAAAGTTAAGCCTATAGCATTCAAGGCCACATGTTTACTTTTAATGCTTTGTCCAATAGGAAATTGATACTAAAACACGTACTTTGAGAATTCACACATTTCAGATTTTCTTTTTGGTTATTATCTATCATTTCAGTGGTTAGGGTCGAGTGCCAGTTTGATTGGCTTTAAGATTGCCCCAACAAGATTGATGGAGCATATTTCTGAGTGTTCATGGGTAGGTCATGGAGACATGGCTAGGGTCTATATCTAATCACTTGCGCCTTTCTCTCTAGCATTGTTCTGCCTTGCTTCCTAATTGTAGTGAACTAAGGATCTTTACTCCACTTTGCCCTTACATCATTTTACTTCTTCCTTGGAACCAGTCAACCAAAAACTGAATCCTCTGAAATGGTGAGCCAAATTCAACCTCTTCTTTAGTTTACTGGTATCAGATATGATGTTTCAGAAATGGGAAAGCTGACTGATATGATTTTTGTTCTTAATTCCTGAATTTTTCCCAAGCCTGTATTAAAAAATTAAGAACAGGTTAAAGTTTGTGAAAAAATATTTTTTTTGCAATTAACTACATTTAAAACAACTTTATAGAAGTATAACAGTTATGCAAAATCTTCACAGGATTAATATATTCAAATTAATGAAATTGATTGCATATATACCTATGTTATTATATCCAGAATCAATAGAGAAGTGGACAACACTTTTAGCGTGCTTCCAGAAAATTCTATTACACAAATATTACACGTAGTTTAATAATGAATCCATTATGAAATCCAACTTTATACTTGTAGTTGAAAAACTTTCTTTGTAAAACATTTAAATGCCAATGCTCATTCCATAATGTCAGAAAACATGTGAAGACATTCTCACAACTCAGCACAAATTCATCAAACAGCCTGGTGTAGCAGAAAATATAGGACCTCCATAGTCAGGAACAACCTGGTTCAAGTTTTACATGTCAAGATGTGTGATCTTGAAAAACTTTTAACTTTGATAATTTTCACTTTTCCCCTTTTTAGAGTAGTCATGATTCTACTTTCTTTTCCAGACTATTCACATGACTTTAATGCTATGTCAAATGTATGGCATTGTTACCACACAGTAAATTAAAGCTATTTTTATTCATGAATTATTTGAAATAAAACTGTGAGATAATATAAACATGTCATTTGAAGTCTTGAAGATGTCTATATTAAGTACTTCTAGCAGGCATATGACTCAGAACAGAGTAGGTGAGAGAGGAGCTCCTTAATGTACTGGTTATATTTCTTTATTAATTTTAAGTCTTCTGTGGGTATAGCACTTTACTTATCTGTGGGGGGCGGAAATTTTTTTCTGAAAGAAATAATGCCTACATCGTTTATACAAATGTCTTGGCATTCTTTTAGCTAATCTATTCTTCTTTCATGCTTTCTCTTTACTAGCAATATTAGATAGCCTTCTACTTGACAATGATTTATGTATCTCAATTATTTAAGATTTCCTACTGCTAGCAATTGTACACTCCAAGACAGTTGCACATATATTTATCTAATCTTGGCAAATAAATCTACACAAAAGGTGTGTTCTTGCAGAAAGAGACAGATTCAGACCAAAGAAAGTATTTTTTTTACTTGACACATTAAAGTGCTTCAATTGTATGTTTTCCAACAAGAAATTATGGAGAAAATAAATGATTCTACCAGAAAGTATTTGAAACTTCCCTTTTAATGTAAGGACTTGTACTGCTCTTGCAATGGCCTGAATATAATGCTTTCTTCAGAGTATTTCAAATGAAAACTAGTCTTGTTAGCATGACAAATGTGATATGGCATGTTCACTTTAACACTTTCTTTTAATTTCTGCGTGAGTAAACAATTTATCTTAATGAACTTAATAAATAATGCAGTTGTTTGACATTCAATTATCCATTCAAATTATTTTAATTTATTCTCCTTCTTTCTTGCTTCTTGTATAAACTTTCTGTCATTATTGATTTTCATTCTTATTTCTATAGAGAATTCAGTGTCACAAAGTCAGAATTTATTTGACTTCTAAAGTTCTTCCAGTATGAAATATTATAAATTATTTTTAAGCATATAGCATATTATCTCTAAAAATATAAAATGTCAGATTTTGTACAAATATAAAAAGTATCAATATTATTATTTTAAGTTCTACAGATATGATTTTAGCTTTAATAAATTGGTTCTATTGTTCTGTTTTAAAAGATTGTTTTTATGAGCAGAATGCCTAATAATAAATGTATATGTCAACTTTATTTAAAAGACTTAGCCAGAAGTAAAACTCTAAATCAGTTAATGAGCATTAGCTAATAATTTTATTAATTTTGCTGGACTATAGAAGAAAAACAAGTGGAGAACTGGTGCAAGCTGTTTAGGTGTGAAAAGTGTATGTGTGACTATCTCAGCATCCACTCAAACTATGATGGTGTTTGTGAATATCATGCTGACCAAAGTTGCAAGTTTGCTACAGTAGATGATATCAATTATCAGATAGACAAAGTGATTTACTATGCACTTCATTCCCCTGCTACTTTATGCTACTTCATTCCAACAGTGTTTTCTCAATAGTGTCTTAAACAAAATGGCAACAGTACTAGGATGGAAGTAGCTCATGAACTCAGCAACATAGATTTTCTCTCATTGTGGCTGTTCTCACTGTTGAAATTGCTGAACCCCCTAAATTGCTAATGGCATAAATAAAACACAATTTTCATTGTAGAATCTTATTCTGAGAGGATTACTCAGTTGCTTATGGAGTGATGCATTGCATTGCTTCCTTTTTACAATAGAAGAAGTGATGGGTAATCCTACCTTTTTATTAATACATATTTGTCACACATATGCATTACATTCATTATAGGGAATTTGTACCTGTACATAACACATCTTAATTCTTCTTTTTTCCCCATTCCTTTCCTTTTTTTTAATCCTTTGTCCCCTCATTAGTGAGATCCTCTTGCAAAATAAATAATAAAAACAGCCAGTAACATAGTTTAGTTTAGTGCAAAAACCCTAAGAGCAGTCGGCAGCACTGGAAAATATAAAATACAATGACAAAAAGAAAACAAGAAAAAAATAGTTTTTTGGTTAAGAACTTACTTTGTCTCTCTACTACACTTTACCAAATTTGTAATGGTTAGGTTTAATGAATCCCATATTTACCAAATCAGATATCCGTACTAAATTCCTCTCATCAATGAAATTTTCAAATGGTGAAGCAGTAAATCAATGGGATTCATTGTTCTTACTATGTACCCCTGCAAGCAACTGAACTGATACAAAACAGGGAGGCTTTTGAAACATTAGACATAGCGCTGTCTAAAAAAGATTCTCTTTATAATCACAATATATGCTGTATTTTATTCCCCAGTTACTCTAATACTTCATTCCCCAGCCACAGTAATGTTTGCTCAACAGTCTTAACCAAAATGGCAACAGTACTAAGATCGTTCTTAACTTTTTCTAATTCGTCAGTAATCATCTAATAGTCTACTAATCATTATTAATATTTTTCTAATAATTTCTCAAAACCTGTTGAAAAATTTATGAGTTTTTCTTTTTTATTAGAGTGTATTTCTACCATCAAGTTTCTTTGTTCCTGTTGTGACATCAAATTTACTATACATTACTTCATTATTCTATTAATATATTACATTATTTTAATTATACTCTGCTAGTAAATGTTGATTGTCAACTTGACTGGAATAATAGAATCTCAGAAAGATGATTGGATTGTGAAGGCACTAAGCTTATCAATGACGTATCTCATTGTTGAGTTTTTGGCTAAACAGACTATTTGCTGATGGGGCCTAAATGGAGGAATGGTTGATAGAGGCATCGCCTTAAGGAATATGTCTGGTCCTTGGCCATTTTTTTCCTGGTTCTTCTATCTACCTTTCTGATGACATAATTTGAGGGCTATTAAAAATAAATTACTTCAAATAGGTCAAGAAGAAAGATTCCTTGAGGGCAGTCAAGAAATCCTTATTTATTGCAGGCTCAGACCTGTACCCTCTGCTTCAGAAGGGTTATCCAAGGAAATGGTTCTTGGGATTCATTTCACTGTGCTTAGCTGTGAAGGTATTCAGAAGACACTGTAGCAATTGTTCAAAAGGCCCTGGGTACTAGCTGAATTGACAGCAGGTCTTGGCATTGTCCATATGATTCTGGCTTTATAGATTTGCAGAATGCAAAAGTTATGGTGAGACATAGAATTCACTTAGATTTCAAAGGAAGGCCAGGGAAGCTATTCCTCCAAAATTTTGCAGAATTCTTCTGTTTGTGGCCAAAATTATTTGCAAACAGAAGCATTCATGAACCAAGGTATTACTGTACTAAGTTGGTCTGAGTTAATATGTAAGGGCACAAAAGGGAAAAATCATCCATGTCAAAAGAAAAACCAATTTTTAATTGTGAATAAAGTTCCTCTCATGATTTATTCCTTTTTTAATTTGAAACTATAATCATGAGAATAGAAGCAAGCTGAATAACATGATATTCTGACTTCTGCCTTCTGCTAAGTTTCAGTTAGGATGACGTAAAGAGTTGATTAGGGTATATTGGGCAGGCACTAGTTACAATGAATGAAGGAAACATATATGATGTTCTTTATAGGTGTCTAGATGATGAATCTAACCACTAAATGCTGCTATTAAGGCACTGCAATAGGGTTATAATAGTTTGAAGAGTAGATGCAACTAAAGAATTTTCACCAAAGAAACTTTTAAAATTTAATATTTTAAATGATAGAATATTTGTATTCATCATATAAGTTGCAGTATGATGCTTTGATTCATTTATATATTGAATAATTATCAACTCAGAGTAATTAGCATATCTAAAACCTTAAACTTTTGTCAGGTCTTCATGGTCAGTGCATTTTTCAATTGAATGAAAATCATACAGTTTTTTCAGAGATACATGATAGTATTACTAGTGCTAAAAGAAGGCTAAACATCTTTATAGTTTTACAAAATAATGCAATTTAAAAAATTCTCAATATTTAGAAGTGAAATATGTTAATCAACTCTATATAAATATTGCACATATATAAATATTACACATATATAAATATCTATGCAGATATATATGTGTATAATATAAATATTATATCTATGTATCTATCTATCTATCTATCTATCTATCTTCTATCACTCTAAATTCAGACAACAGATCACTGTACAAGCCAAGGAACATAACTTTCTGATTTAGGTGAGATATCTTTTATGATTGTTCTTAAATGCCTAATAAACCAAAGTTCTAAATCCCATCCTAGGAAAAAAATTCCAAAGAGTCACAATTCATAGTATATTTAGAGGGAGACAGAGAAAGACAGAAAGAAAACTGAATGGTGACCAGAGTATTGGTAAGACAAGAAAATGGAGAAGCCATAAAATGGAAACACTGAGAACAAGACTTTCAGTTACAATTTAGTCTGATTTACTGAGGGAAACACTAGGAAACAGATTAAATTATTGTCTCCAGAAGACTGTGACTTTAGTCATTTTACCATTTGGACTTTTATTTTATCATTTCAATATTGGGAAAATTATATTTGTCCTTTTTATCCAAGGACAAATGCTATAATAGTGGATCAGTAAAGAGTGGTGGATAAAATTTTTCTCATCAATCAGTTTGGTCCCTAGGACTTGCTGAGAATTCTGTCAAATCCAGCAACTTGTTTCATCTGCATGTAAGTATCTTCAGGATCTAAAAGATTTTTGATTTGTACAAGAACATCAATCTTTAATACCATGAATAACATTTCTGTGGGTAGTTCTGATTATTCACAAAAACAATCTGAAATCTCTGATCAGAATAAACATTTCTATCCTCCCCTGGTTGTTCTAAAGCCAAATGCTTCATTACATTAGGATTGTATTTATTAAGGTTAAATTTCAATGACAATAAATAAATCCTTAAGGAAAATTTCTTTCTTGCTTTCATAACTGCTCTGTTTTCTTTTAATAGGTAACCAGTGTTTGAGTTTTCATTTTCTCTGAACTTTTGGCTATAAGAATGCTGCTTTATATTTGTTTGACACTGTTACATCTGCTGATAAGATAGCTGTGCTCAGAGCTCTGCTATCTTACTATCTTCTGACACTCTTTCCATGTCAAAACAGCTCATTTTTTTTACTTTTCAGAACATCCAATAAATACAAACATTGATCAACACCTGATTTCTAGAAGAAAATGTAACACTTATGTCAAGAAATCTAATAGAATTAATTCTTAAATAAACTTACTACATATACAATTAAGAGTGCAATGAAAATTTGAGAAAATGATTGACATCTCCTGACAAACAATTACTAAATATTTTTATTTATTTCTAAAACAAAGCAGGAAAAAACCACACAGTTGATATTTTCATTTCCTTTCTCTGTCCATACTTATATGTGTGTATATTATATCTGTAGTCATTATGCACATATATACATAAAATATGTATATAGATACATACATACATTCAAAGGTGCACACATATATATGTATGTACTCTTGCTAACTATATTATTTCTAAATTAATAGTACATAATAATGTTTAAATGTTCTTGGAATTTATCACTATATTTGATAGTAATTTCAAGAATCACATTATGTAATATTTCTAATTCAAAGAATATTGAATTGTACCGAAAGGATCTGTTTTGAAAAGAAGTTCATTTTTTACAGTTAGGCTTCACCAGTGTCAGCACTCTCATCAGCAGCTTCTCTGCTTGGTCCAAGCTTCTCTGCATGGTCAAGCAGCTAGGTAGGTCATTCGTCACAGAACATAAAGGAAACAATTCTTTGCTTTTGAAGTGGGAAATCCAAACCTACCGCCTTTCAGTAATTTTTGATGTAATTCTATTTTTGCATAGTCAGAATGATTATCTGCCAGCAGTGTGCTCAGGTGCAAAAGAACAGTTCTATCTTGGAATTAGTTTTTCATGTAAACCCATAAATTTTTATGAAGGTGATATGTTCTGATCAGCAACACCCTTAGAAAAAAAAAGTATTCCTTTGAAAATTGAACAACAGGGCCGGGGATTTAGCTCAGCTGCACAAGAGCCTGCCTAGCAAGCACAAGGTCATGAGTTCGACTCCTGGTTCCAACAACAAAAAAATTGAACAACGTATTTTACTTTGTAATGTAAACACAAACATAAGAAGAGACTATTTACTTTGAAAGACATGCTTTCAGTGAGGGGTTTTTTTTTACCCCAATTTGAAGGTATGTTCAAGATTTTGAAAGATCTGACACTGGTAGGTTCCAGTGCAGGTGTACTACTGAATTCATTTAACTTCATAATAAACAAAACTCAAAAAACTCGAAAACAGGAGTCTGCTGCATTAACATTTGATACTTCACTTAAGCTCATCTGGTATAAACAATCCTTTTTACCAGTGGCTTCAGTGCATCTAAAACCAGATGAAACATGCCTATTTTAAGACAAGAGTTTTGGGGTCATAGTCTAATTGGAAGATATACAGTTAAGCCAAGTCTTTGGAGAAATCTGAAATAAATGACAGTATAATACTATCGATGTTTTAGAAATGATATACAACCTATGATTACTTTCTAAATCTCAATGACAAATGCCACACATAGCCTTTCAGATGTAATGCAGGCACAAAAATCTGTTATACCAATCAAGCGAAAAATGGATATAGCTCACAAAGCCAATTAAAATTGTTTAACAATAAAATCACTGGACTTTAAAATAAATTTCAAATTACCTGCTGCCTAGATTTTTAAGGATAGTTGCAGTACAGACTTAATGTTTATATTTTTATAACTGATGCATTAGTCCCATATATTCGTAAAATACAATGTGATAATTTGACACACATACACAAGGTATAATGCTCAAATCAAGCTAATTAGCGTTCTTACGTCCTGAAGCATTTATCATTTCTTTGTGTTGAGAACCTTCAAACTCCACTATTCTAATTATTTTGAATTATATAATTTTATTAGTTAAATTAGATCATAATGATTTTGGACCAAAATTAGATTATTCTCTGTAGATAATTTTTCTTCCTTAGAGAAACAACTTCTGCCTTGCTACTGGGCTACAGTAGGAAATGAGCATTTGATCACATAAGTTACTGTTTGACCTGTTAGGTCCCTCCTAAACTGTGAAAGTTCCCTGATTCATAAAACCATAAAATTCAGCAGTCTGCACAGCAGTGTGCAGTGTGGTTTGTAAGAAATTATACTCAAGCATGTCCTGTAGGGATGATTACAAGAATATTGGCTGAGATGCCTATGTCTCAGTCTGCCACATTGCTTCCTGCCCCAAACAATGCTGAGGGCCTTGTGGGGCGTTCTCTGCGAGTACGAAGCTAACAAAAAACATGGGTCACGTTTTTATACTACATGATAACCAAGAATTACATGGAAATTAATGGTTACAAAGATACAGCCCTTTTCTAGGGTGTTCTGGAAGGACACTGGGGGAGCAAATTTCTTTTAAATGGGAATAATAATAACCCTCTCTGGAAATCTCTCTAACGTCATCAAGGCTTTTGCTGACAAAGCTTCACAATACATAAGATAAAAGGGATAGTTAAACAGAAATATTTTTAACTCACATATATCACAGTTTAAGAATTAGGCATAGTTTCTGTCAAAGCTGTGATGAAAAAATATTTTATACTGTCAACTTGAATTCAAGTTGTGAGGAAGCAGTGCACAGACTACAGCCATAGGTCTTTTCATTTTATTTGAAAAGAAAATTGTATTGGAGTGTTTATATTCAGTATTATACTCATGTGTTTTGAGTTGGGTAATTGTAAATGTGAAATGAGTGTCAAAAATGGCCTTGTAGTCTTTGTGCTTTTAAATGCTGTGAATTTCACTGTAATTTAAGATCAGATAAATAGAAAAAAAGCTTACCGGCTTCAAAATTGCCAAGTTATTTATCAAGGAAATGTTGGGGCTTTATTTTTCAATCAGAATTGAAGGTAGGATAGGCCATTTAAAAGTCCTGCACTACAAAATTTCAGGTCTTATTTGGACTTCATCCTTCTCTCCTTAGTCACAGGTATCTGAAGTTTTTTTGATCACTCAAATGAGAAACTCTAATTTACAAAAGAGAAAGTAAATGAAGTGTTAAGATGGAAGACAATAGCTCATACAAATGTATTTAAGATTGGTTTCTTAAATCTAATTGATCACTGACAAGGAATTGCAATTTGAATAGGAAAATACATTTCCCATATTAGCCAGAGTGCTACGAAACAAAACTGGGAAAGCCCTGGTGTTTTAGAAGCCATTCATTTATTAAGTCACTTACTCATTTATTGAACAAATATTCATTGATTGCCTATTCTGAGTCAGGCATTAGTCTGTTTGCTTAGAATTTAATGCTGAAAATGATAACAAGCAAGTTGCCTGTCAGGATAGAATTTATAATCTCATGTGCAGTAGATGGAGATAAGTAAAGAAACAAGCAGCATACTCAAGTTGGGAAAAAAAGCTGTGAAGAATATAAACAGGGTGATAAGTGGAGAATAATTGAAGGAGGAAATGGATTTCTATGGAGGAGAAAGATAACTCTCAGAAAAAGTAACACTGCACTGAGACCTTAAGTTTGAGATGTTTTGTTTCATGAATCTTTAGATTTGAAGTTAAATTAAATGAAGAGTTAGAGTTGTTAGAAAAAAGTATTTTAAGTGTATGTGATTTCTTCTTAATACAATCTGACTTTGTGACTAATTAAGACACAAATATTGTTTTGCTGTTGTTGCTGAAGATATCATCATGCCCATTTTTCTAAATAATTTTGATTAAATATAGTATTATGTTCATATGAAACAATTGGGCCAGGGCAAATAGATATAATAAACTTTTTGATTGAATTTACTTTTCTTGAATGCAAATTTAAATGACAGAGAAATATTTTATTACATAGTATATGTTATATGTATGTTTTGGATAAAATATACATTCTAAAATTCAGCTTATATTTTATTAACCAAGATTGTATAGCTTATATCAATTAGGATTCTCTCAAATACAAGAAAATATACTTCAAACAAACTCTAAGGATAAGAAAATGCATTACTACACTGTGAGAGGTAGGACAGGCTCTAGGAACAAGTTAGTCCATGTTCCAGCTCTATTTCTCTGACAATCTTCTTGACTCTGGTCTTCCTAGGTTGCTGTTACGGTTTGTATATAGATGGCCCCCCCAAGCCTCATGTAGTCATGGAGGTGGCTGAATCTAATGTTTATGATTGACTCATTGTATAGCGCTGGGATTGGCTGTGTGAGCTCTGCATCCGCCCAGGGGTGGAACCCACACACAATGTAAGGTCAGAATGGGCGTGTTTTTCTCTCTTTGGAGCAGTTTGCTCTTGCCGCTTGCAGTTGCCATGAAAGGCTGCCCCCTTTTTCTCTGGCTGCTGCCGTGAAGTGTTGCCCCAGTGCCATGCCACCCTGCCTTGGAGCCAGCTGATTATGGACTGAAATCTCCAGAAACTGTAAGCTAAATAAACCTTTTCTTCCCTAATTTTGGGTGTCAGGTGTTTTGTCTCAGCAAGGAGAGAAAAGTAACCAATACAGTTGCCTTAGCCTTTAGTTTGACTTCTGTTGTTGTTACAAGGAGGTAGTCAGCAGTCACTAGACCAAGAAGCTTCCTTGTTCATACTCTAAAAAAAAAGAGAAAAATCTATCTTTTCAATGTGGAAGAAGCGTGCTCTCCTGTTTACCTTATTGTGTCACCTACGGATGAAAGAGTTGTATCATGTAGTAATTGCAGGAAATGATAGTGAATTTTAATGATTAGTTTAGCTTAGATTAAGAGATGTCTCCCTGAACTAAGCATGTTTTAAGATTTCCTTCA
>RJWT010002684.1:0-39672 GCA_004365215.1 Cuniculus paca | reverse complement strand
TACCATAAGGACCTCCTTATGCTCTCATAATTTTCTTAAACACCTAACTGGGAAATAATAAGTGAGTGGGTTGCCAAAGACTTTGGCTTTTTGAGAGACTTTTATAGAGTAAAACCACGCGGTTAGGTGGGTCCAAGATGGAGAAAACCTCGGAACTCGCAAGGCAAACGGGCATGAGGTGGGACAGAACTATGGTCAACTAATAAAATTAATTGTTCAGGTAAAATTGACCAAATCAGGAATGAATAGGGAAGTCAGTTATGTAGCAAGTGAGCATTCTTAAGGTTCAGTGACTCTTCCTGTAGGGGATTGGGATGGTCAAGATGATCCATACCTATTTAGAATGTCAATCCCTGGTGTTTCTACTTAGGGTGTGGTTGTATTTGTTTTGCCTTTTGTCTTGAGATCTGGCTTACAGTGGGAGGTGTCTGTCTCCTTCAAGGTCACAAGACATCTGGTTCTCTGTGTCTACTTTCTCAAGGGCCTGGCCCTATCTGACTGCCTATAATATTTCTAACTAACTCAGCTGCCTGTAACATTCCCCCCTCTGAAGAAGTATCCTGAACTGCCGTGAGGGAGAAATGGGCGATGACTGATCTGGCTTCTTCAGGCTGAAAGGGGTCATAGTTGTTGATTGGCAGTCAGAGATATTCTACAGAGGGTCTATCTAGAGGCCCTTGATAGACACCAGACAGTTTTGTCTTGGGTGGGCATACAGCTCTAAGTCTAAAAGAGACAAAGCCAAAGAAACAATTAAGTATGCATGGCCCAAATAATAAAATCAACAGAATAATTGTGAGCGTAGTTAAAAAAGATTTCCACCAAGAGGAGCTAGTAATTGCTTCCTATAAGGAGGAAAAGGATAGAGTCCAGGGAATTTTGGAATCTGACGTGTCATTAATTTGTAGCAAAGGATCAGGAATGTACACACAGCATTCAGTTTTTACAATTGCACAACTACCTCCTGTGCTGTTGGAGGGTCTATCATCCGAAGTCTGGAGAATTACCTGTCTCATTAATTTCACCTTTTTATTTAGGAGAGAGAGACCAGCTGAATTGTTAATAATCCTCTCTTAACTTTAGGTCTTAAAGGATATTGCCTTTGGTGAGGAAAACTAGTAGCATCTCTGAGATGTATCTGTACTGGATCAGCTCTTATTGCCCTACCTATTTTACCTTTAGTTGCCCATACTATAGGATTTATTTCTGTCTCCATGAGGGGTTCCTGTAGATTTATGTGCAATTATTTTTGAATTGGTTATATTTTATATTATGCCCTATCATTTATAATTTGGCATGTGCTTCTTGTCTACTTCAATTTTTCCTTGTATTTTTATGAGGCTGTGTGTCTTGTTAGTTACAAGAGGCAATAATAGGAAAACATGCCAGTCAACAGATTTATTCAAGGGCTTCTCAGTCATCGTACTTACGCTATTCCTTAGTCACATTTTATTGCCTGGAGGCAAATTTTCTGACAAAAGAATGACAGACCAATCCAGAATGAAAATATTTATGGGGTTTGGAGATTTATGAGGACATTTTGCTATGCATGTGACTTTTGTTAAGTACACGAACCTTCACAAATATAAGAGATGGTATCAATTGATAGATATCAGTTGATAGATATGATTTTTGAATTATTTTGAATAGGTGATACAGTGAGTAGGTGATAAATTTGTTTCAAACAGTTCAAAAGAATGTGCAGCAAGAAGTAAGTTTTTCTCCTGGTTCTGTGTTTTAGTCTGTCAGAAACTTGGTGGTTTGTCATGAGAATTTGGCTTGGTTTAGTTTCTTCCTAAAATGGGAAAGATTTTTAGTGTTTGAAAGTAGAGCAGAATTTAAGAATGACTTGGAAATATCAATAAAATGCTTTTGTATGCATATGGAAGAAAACTTCTGGGCATTCCAAAAGAATATTGCCTTCAGTCTGACACAGTGTTGAATGACTGAGAGAAAATGTCATTGTTTGTACATGTTGGCTATATTCAGGCCAAGACGACGAATGTGTTGAAGCACAAACCTCTAGAACTTGTGAATGTGACCTTATTCAGAAAAAGTCTTTTCCAAAATAATCAAGTTATGATGAGGTTATACTGGGTTGGGGTAGGCTCCACATTTACTGATTTGCGTCATTGTTACAAAATCATGGAGGACCCAGATTCACACAGGGAGAATGCCACATGATGGCAGAGACAGAGATGGGGTGATTTGGCTGCATGACAAGGGAAGCCAATGATCGCCAGTATGCACTGGAATCCAGGAGAAAACCATTGGATGAGGTCTCCTTTAGAGACTCCAAAAGGAAACAACTTTGCTGACACTTTGACTGTAGACTTCTAGCCTTTAAAAATTGAGAGAATACATTTCTGTTGTTCTAAAGCTACCCAGGTTATGATACTTCCTAATGGTAGCCCTAGGAAATTTCTATAGGGAAATGTAGATGGCAAGCTTTTTCATCACCAAAAAGCCATTTATCTGCTAGGCAGTATGTACTGTGTACATGATCTCATTACCATCCTCACAACAGTCTTGCAAGGTAGATATTACTGCCATTTTACACATGCAAAAACTCAGTCTCAACTCTTGTGTAACCTTTTCAAAGTCACACAGTAGATGGGTGGTATCTGCAAATAAATCATTGTATTATGTTATTATTGATGACCTCCCATTTGCAAAGAGAAAACTTAAATGATTTTAACCAATTGGAGTGACCCACATGGTTGCTTTCACAGGAATTAGAAGAAAACAAATTTACTACTTTCATTATTAGTGTTTATTTTTACAGTGTATATTCCTAAAAGAAAGAACATGCTGATGAAATCATAAACATATCAAAGAGGTTTTTTTTATGTAATAGAGGCTTTATAGCTTAAGAACACTGTATGTGTCAAATGATGTTGAAGATGAGAGCGGGGTAGTAAAAAAAATACAGAAAGGAGGGGCAGGGAAGCAGTATCACATAAATCCTTCCCATGTCAAGATTTTGTTGAATTCTGGCAAATATTTCTCATATATTTTAGGTTCTTAATAACTTTTGCTGTTAGAGCTGACATGGCCTTCACTGGAGGTTTCTATTTGTCATTATATAAATCTATATATAGTGCTAAATATGAGAACTAAATAAAAATATTTGGTAGGTATAAGACAATATAGTAGGTATCTGACACATTGCCTGGCTTAAACAACTCTTTGATATTTGGAACACAATTGCAAATTTTTAATGGGATGGATGCTTTTTTAAAAATACAGAATATGTTTTCATTGTAAGGAATTTGAAAACAGAGCTAAGAGGGAAAAAGAAAATGATGATTTGCATCATGTCCTAATTCTTGCAATGCTATATTTTAGTGTGCCTTTTTAGGACTTATTGTATAGCTTAAAAAAATCAAGTGGGATAGGATAATACTGACATACACTTTTTTATTATTGGAAAATGTTTAAATAAAGTGAAAATATTTAATTTAGGAATAGATGGAGGAAAATATGTTCGAAATGCTTAGTACAGTTTAAAGATTATTGGAATTTGTGCTCCTAGGTTTTTAATATTTTAGGTGCAGCTACTAATGGAAGATCATGTAAGAGGACTTTTTTTTTTGAGACAGGGTCTCACTATGCAGTTCAGGCTGGCCTTGAACTCACTTTGTAGCCCAGGCTGGTATTGAACTTGCAATGATCCTCCTGTCTCAGCCTCCCGGGTGCTGGGATTACAGGTGTGTGACACCACTCTCAGTTTAAGAGCAGTTTTTAAAAAATTCATTTTTGGCTATGTGTGGTGGTGCACATTTGTAATTCCAGCACTTGGGAGGTTGAGGCAGGACAATCACCTCGAGTTCGAGACCAATCTGAGCTACATAGTTTAAGGCCAGCTGGAACTGCATTACGAGACTATCTCAAATGAAAAACTTTTTTTATTTTTTGCAGAATTTAATCCGAACTGAGAGAACAGAGAAGAGTGCGACTCACTCTATTAGTTGTCATCTTATAGATCTAATATAGGTTGCATTGAGTATGGAAAAATGAAGATCTTTTTGTGTTTTTCTCAGGTCAGCCCCATTAAAACAGTTTCAAAGCAAAATTATCATGTTAGTAAGAAAGGCTGTTTCACAAAAGACAGTCAAACCCCTTAAGAGCCAGAGGTTTTGATAAGAAAAGCTATTTTCATTACGATCACTTCTAGATCTGTATTTCATCTCTAGATCTGTACTTCATGTGTCTTTTAGAAGAAAACTGATACGCTGGAGGAAAGTGGAATGAAGCTCTTGGGAGTGATTTGATATCACGATGGCTGAGAATTTGACCAGTGGTGAACCAGACTTGCAAAAGGTACGAGGTAAAATACTGGGTCACTCTAGGAACTGAATAATGCGTGGGAAGAATAAAGGCTTTGTAGTTGTCTGGTCTTTGTTAACAGCCCTGGAACACTTGAAGGACCACAGGCTCAGATCAGCCAACCATCAACTCGGAACACTGAAAACCAGAGGACTCTCAGGCAATATTTAAAGTGATTCTTACCTCCTGCAGCCAGAGCATGGAACAGGAATTTATTTATTTATTGGTCTTTTTGAAATAGGGTCTCTTTATGCAGTTCAGGCTGGCCTTCAACTCACTCAAAACTGACAGCCATCAAGTCACCCTATAAATGGATCAAAGCGGAACTTTTAAATGTAATGTATGCTATCTTCATTTAAAATGCCCACGAATACTGTGCCCAATTCTAGTTGTAGTGGGATAGCATCCTTTTCCATCAAAAAAAAAATCCTAAAATGTCCAAAATGATTGAACCCCTAGCAATGAGAAATGAGATAAACTGTACTAAGAAAGGAATCTGGAGACGTTTTGGGTTATAGTGTGAACTGCCCTATCTCTCAGGTAGATCCAGTCATGGAAGAGGTGGGTAGGGACTCCTTAGAGAGTATCTGAAGCCCCAGTAGAAAGGAGTGCACAGTCTCCTAGGGTTTTGGAGAAAGACTGAGTCTTCCATGGGAAATACCTAAAAGCAGTCTTAATGGTGTACCGCTAAGTACCACTGGACGTGGACACCCTCCTGTCAGTTGACCACCACAGTCTGGGACTTGTTATGGTGCTGAGTTGTAAAGCTTGGGTGAACACAGTGATAATTCAATAAAAATCATACATTTGCAATCAGGCTCAAGCAGTTCAAGAGGGCACATTCAATATATCAACAGACAGTGTCCTCCGCTTTGGTCACACTAACATATCTCCCTCATCTCACATCTATGAGACTGCTTCACTAATTGGTTGGTTTTGTATGTGGAAGCCGACTGAATCTGAATGGTCACCTCATTGTAGTCCTACACTCAGAGGTGGCCATGAAGGACAGTTGGAAGGGAGGTGGTATTTCCAGGGAGCAGAGGTTTGCACACTGGATATGTTCAGTTTGCTTGGAGGAGAACTGGGCTGAGGCAATGATATGCATCCCAGAAGGGTGATGAATGGCCTGGCTTGGTCAGGGGGACTGGGAATGGCAACTACAAGACTAAGGATGAGAGGGTCTGAGGAAAAAACAAGAATTAAGACCCACGGGAGTATGGCTCTTTCTAGCTCATGTTATTGTCTACTAGAATGCATCTGACAGAAGGACACAACAACTGGTGGACAGAATGACCCTCTGCTGGATGGAACCTTCTGTCTTAAACCACTCTGTGCTTTGTACAATGGGCTGATAAAGAGATTAGCAATTGTGGCAGTGGGGCCGACTGCATAGGAGGTCAGTAGCATAGCCTCCCACTCACCTTGGTAGATCCAGCTACTGTTGCTGCTGAAGGCTGGACCAACTGGAAGGAGAGATGATAAGGTCCTGATATGTTATCATCTTTCAAGGGGATCTATCAGTCACAAGCTGAATTTAACAGTGATTCTTCCTTATTTGCGTTGCTGTCTTCTTTAAATATGGGGCTCCTTCCCTGTTAGCAGTGCAATGTCACTATTAAGGCAATAGGAGGTTGTATGGGTAATGAAAGCAATGCCACACAATGTCTCCTCCTATGCAGGGACATATTTCATAAAGCATGTATACATGAATGTGTGATTGAGAGGTCTTTTAGACCTCCCACACACAATATTGCCTGAAAACAACCCAATGATTTAAGTTATGGAGTGGCTTAGCCAATGATCCTTCAAGAGTGCCTCAAATCACTGGCGACATCTAGTGAGGTATGCTCCATGGCCAAATTACATCAGCACATGGAAACACTATCCCTTCTTGATACCCATCTGTGGAATTCACATTTTCTTTTTTCATCAAATTAGCAGAGCTATATAGCAGAGCTATATTGGGGGGATACTTTCAAGACAGTAAGTGTCCACTAAACCTGAAATTGTGATGACTGCTTCGAAAGAGTAAAAATGACTTCAGTGCTCCTAGGGACTCCTCATACCAGCAGTCCAAGGAGTTCCTGCTATAGTCATAAGGAAAATGAAGCTGATTGCTATAAAGATCCAGAAGTGCTACTCTACAGTAGAACTCAGGATTTGCACCACTGTTTCCATGTCTGGTGACAGTGATGGACCAGCAATTACAATGATCAGGGCATGGTAAGAACAAAGAACAGAAAAGCTTTGACTCTGGGGCACTCCACTAGGCATGCAACCTGGACCGGTTGAGAAGGAATGGGTGCGACCTGGTAGACTGAAGAGAGAGAAGTAGACAAAGGGCAACACAGAAGTGAGATGATAAATATGAATTACAGTCGGAGTATCAGTTGCAGCAGATATCCTTTGTGCCTCAAACCCTTGCATAATAAGCTTTTCAAAGAGGCCACCACCGGGAACCGTAAGCAGTAGAACACACTTAGTGGAAGGCACACATGGACCTGGTGGTTCCAGGAGTGGACAGTGTCAAGACGCATTTGGTTTACATCCTTATGTCCTCTTAGTCAACCTTCATATCCAACTATGGGTGGGGAGGACAGTTCTGTGTGCTTTGTCTCATTTTATGTTGACCAATTGCTTCAAATCTGTATTGCATGTCTGTGATTTCGGTGCTTGCACTTCTCTGATGCTGTGTATGAAGGAGATTTAACACAGGTAGTTGGGATGTGGACATAGATTTTAGAAGATTCATCTGGAAAGGTAAATTTAAGTGTCACTGGACTATCATGAAGTCAGGAGAGTGAAAGAGACTCCCTAGAGAAAATTTTGAGCAAAATGAGATCACAAGGAAGTGTCCTGCAAAACCAACTGGAATCCCTTTCTCTTTCAGATTCAGATTGGTAGCAAAACCCAGCAGAAGGTAGACAATAGCCCCGCAGACACCCTGTGGCATGCACGCAGGTATGCATGCATAGCTGCACACACGCACGCCAAAGAGTGTCTAAAACATCTTCGAGGAACCAATGTGAGGAGACACCACTAGGAAAGATGCTTAAGGACAGCCAGCGATCATACAAGGTAACGTTCAGTATTTTATTTCAGTGATGGCCTCCCTGAGCCAAAGTTACTGACCCTCTCAATTTTACACAGAAAACAAATAGTACCTCAAATGCATAGTTGTTGGTAGTTTATAAAACCCTAATGTATTTTTGCGTTTGATGTATTAATCATGTAATAGGTTCTGCAACTACTATTATCCTCATTTTAGATATAAGTTATATCTCTGACTTTATTGGTATACAGTACATAGCTAGATTTTTCATTTTGTTTTCAAATCAAATTTATTTTTAATTGACACATAACAAAAATTGTACGTATTAATGGGGTAATATAGCTGAATGTTCAATCATATCTCTAGCTAAAACTATGGAAAGCAATTATTCATCGTTTTTGACTTTGAATTTAAATTTTGATTCCACGTTTGCACTTTGTGTTTAACATGTTGCTTCAGGTGCTTATTATACTTATTTTGTAGACTGATGTTAATTTTTGTGCCTTAACTATGCCCGTAACTAGTGTATATTAATTCTATTTGCAAAAGCATTTATTAAGCGTCCCCTTGCACTGCATAAGATTTAGATAGAGGCCTCAACTGTTAGATTAACAAGTACTATTCTGCTCCTTTTTAAAAGAAACTTACAGACTGAAATGAATACATAATATAAAAGTATGCATATGAGCTATGAAAGAGCTTATCTGCTACAATTCACTTAAGTTTGTAGGCCAGAAAAACACTAGAATAGTAATTATGACATTTTAAATAAAAATTTTTGAACCTTTTGTTTTGATAGTGTACATAGAGGTTTCTCTGGAGGAAAAATTACCTTAAATTTTGAGGACATATTTCTGTAGAAACAATACTTATATTTACCACATTTCTAAATTTAAATGAGTATATTCTGAAGTTTTAAAATTGACTTACCATGTAATTTGGCATTTAAATAATACACATAAGACTCTAGAGGGCACCCTACTCCCACTGTGTTTTAAAAGGCAGAGGCATTCTTAAATGTAACATGAATACAAATATTTAAAATTCATTGTTAATATTTTTTAAGAGGTTAGCATTCTTATGTGAGATTCAAAAATCAGTATGGGTTGGCAGGATTTTTGTGCTCTATGTTAAATGTTTTCAGTTGGGATGGTTTAAGTTCTTTAATGCCTAG
This sequence comes from Cuniculus paca, assembly GCA_004365215.1. Lineage (NCBI taxonomy): Eukaryota > Metazoa > Chordata > Mammalia > Rodentia > Cuniculidae > Cuniculus > Cuniculus paca. The sequence continues at coordinate 31,114 of RJWT010002684.1, read as the reverse complement.
GAGAGAATTAAAATCTCAAGAGAATACACTTACATTTTAAAAGTTAGAGTTATACTATGTATAAGTATACTCATTTTTCCTTTAAAATGACAGTTTACTTTTACTTTGTTTAATTGTTACCACTAATACTGGCATTATGTACCTCAAATCAGGATTTTGGAATGTTCTCCAGGCTGTGATTATCAAAGTGCTTTTATTCAAGTGGTCTGGTTCTTCTCCATTTCCAGGTGTGTTAAGTTTAGACAAGAGGCCTCATAAGATCACTGGGTTACAGTAATTGCTCATTGAATGTTCTTTAAGACTGAGTCTGAAGTTTAAAGATGAATTTAACATTAATAAATACAGAGCCCACCAAAAATGTATACATCAGGAAAAGAAAAATTTGCATAAATACTTTAATACTAAACGTATCGAGACATCATGAGATGAATACAAGTTACTTTTGGCCTCTACAATTACAAGAGGAGCTCAAAGTAGTGGCCATCAGCTTCCAGACATTTCTTAGTACAGCAAGCTGCTGAAGGGTGTACACATTTTTTGGTGGACTCTGTAAATCACAGTGTTTTATCTGTGGCCTATATGGAAGAAACAATCTGGTCACCTGATTTAATTTAGTCTTGAGACCAGTTTTGCTTGTTAAGATTTTTTAAAAAAAAATCTGATTTTGACTTTAGCTACTGCATTCTACATTCTAAGTAATATTCACATTTCTTCCTTGCTCTCCACTCAGCTGCTTTATAATAAACATTTCCTCATTCGCTTGAGTGTTTAAAACCTCTGGAATGATCTAGGATCTTCTACTGGCAGCTCATGTCTCTCTTGAACACCATTTCATGATGGAATAAGTACTATCTCGTTAGTTTGGCTGGTCAGTCCCCTGTGTAAAAATCTCCTTAGCTTTCTATGTTGCTTCTCTCTCTGCAGCTGGGATTTTATTCCTGGTTGTGGCTGTTTTCCCAGATCTGACCAAGGAAGGTAAGTTCTAGGAGTAGCCCTTTGCTGCTTTACCTGTTCTAGTTTTGCTTTCATTGTAATCACCTGTGTCGCACAAAGCTCCCATCGTGAACCCCAAGTCAAGGACGTAGGTACGAACCACCCCTCTACCCCATATGAATCTTGTCCTTGATAACATCTCTGTTTACCTAGCTCCTCTAGTAAGTCGGATCCTTTGAATTCTGTTAGACTCTACACCTGGAGGCAGCAGTCTCTGCTGAGCTCCGGGCCAGCAGAGGAGGCTATGTCACCTATTTTCACTCATAAAAATTCTGCCATTCCACATTCCCCTGGCTGTGTTTCCCCACCCATCTGCAAGGCCACAATTTGTTGGACTCTTGCTAGCAACACTGGCATCACACTCATTAACTAGTAATACTAGTCCCTTATAGTTATGTAGCACTTGAAAATACGTTATTTCATTTACTTGTATCAGCTCTGATACTAGCCACCCATAAATTAGATAAAGCCACTTCTCTCATGCAGATATTGATTGAAGAGGAATTTGCAGTCATACTGTTGTATTGTTGCTATTGGAGGCTTTTGTGTTTAAATGAATTGTAATAGCCTTGTCTGAATGGCTTTTCATTTCTGCATCTGCTTAAGCCCTTGCTCCATAGTATGTGGCCCCAATATTTTTGTTCTGTTCTTCTGAATCAGAGCTCCTGACTCCATCGCATGGATGACCTTCCTGGGATTAAGGCTCACTTCTTCCAGAGCTCAGAATGTCACAATAAGCATTAGAGGGACCTTCCTAGCTAATATTTAACACTCTTTCTAAACAGTACATTTGAAATTCACCTGCCCATTAAACCCCAGGGGCACTTGTTATATGCACTGATTACCAGATTTCCAGGCTTCTTTCCTGGATACACTGTAGCTGGTGGGTTTGGGCTGAGACCCAAGAGTTTTTAAACAAGTATTCTAGACAGTTCTTACCTTTGAGCAGATTTGGAAATCAACTTCTTAAAGCAGAGTGTCTTAGAAGGGTGTGAAATTAATCTGCTCGTGCTCACTTCCTTTTCTGTGTCTCCCCTTTCCCCTGACGCATTTGGGCATCTTTTTTTTTTTTCTCCTTCTCTGTTGAGTTTCTGCTGTCAATGACAGACTCATTTTAATAGCTTATCAGCCCACTCTGTAATTTGAATTTGGAAAGCAAATTGATCTAGAGACACTCCTTGTCCTACACTGAATTGGAGTAATTGAATTTTGAAAAATTTCCCACCTAAGATGATTTAAGCTTACCACAATATGTGTTGTTACCTTTAACAGTGGCACCTTGGTGAAAGGGTATTGGAATTGGATGATATTGGACTTAAGTCCTTTTCTATTGTCAAAAGGGGGAGACATTTGGTTTCCCCCTAAGTGATCCCATTCTGTCCCTGCAGAAACTACCAAATGATCTCAGTAACTCTTAATTTCATAAAGCCCTTGGTACATTATAAAAAGAAGTTACACATATAAAGATACCACAGGAAAAAATAACAAACTACATAGTACTTACTTGCATCAAGAAATAAGATGTTTTAGAAAGGTATGCACTCTAATCTCACCAAGCTCTACTGAAAAGATACAGGAAATAAATTTTGGCCTTAAATGCTGCCAATCCACCCATTAAGTATTCTGTTTTGCTCGGGTTAGTTGTGGGAGCATCGGCCAAATGGAGCCATGAGAAGGCAAAGCTGAACTCATAGCTGTCATATTCCAAGAGAAGAGGCCTCGGGGAAGGAAACACCTTGGTAGATTTGCCACAACCGAGGGGCTGTATCAATTGGCTTTCCCACTGCTGAGACAATATCCAAAATCCACGATGTAGTTAAGGGAGGACAGGTTTTGTTGCTGGGCTGGTGGTTTCTGTTCCTAGGCTCTTGGTATCCAGAATGAAGCACTGAGCAGGACACACAGAAGTCAGAGAAGCAGGGGTTTTATTAAAAGGAAAGTACACTCTGCAGCGTGGGAGCTGGCTGATGAGAAAGCTCGAGAGTAAGCTTGACTCAGGAGCAGACCGTCTGCTTTTGGTTCTGAGATATTTATTGGTGTGTGGGGTGGCACCTAATGGAAAAATCTCCAATTCATCGTGAGTCTCAACCCTCATGTCAAGAGGGAGAGTTTTGAATTTATGAGGGTATAGTCAGAAACTGCATGGCTGTCAATGCCCATGGGAGTAGGGGTCAAAACCACAATGCTAATGTGAAAGGCTTACCTTCAGCCACCTAAAGCAGTGAGAGCTCACACCTCTCTGGCTCATGCCGGATGTCAAGCAAGTGTGATAAGAGCAGAAGCGTCTCTCTCAGGCTCATGCTGGATATCAAGGAAGAACGGTGAGTACAGGACAACATGTCTTAAGCACATGCTAGGATGACAAGGAACAGTAGTTAGGCCATGATGTGCTTGGGGTCACTAGGAGCTGGAAGGCACGCTGTTTATTGTGAAGCTAAGGCCAGAATGCTCTCACACTGTTTATCTCCTGCTTCAGTTTAATTTGGCTCATGGTTTCAGGGTTTCAGTCCATGGTCATCTGGATCCAAGGCAGAAACATCATGGTGGAAGGGTATGGCAGGGCAAAGATACTTAGGGTGGTCAGAAAGCAGAGCAGGGAACTGTGCCAGAGAGGAAGGAGTCAGGGACCAGATATAGTACCAAAGGTCATTCATTCCCACGTGACCCACCCACTCAGATATCTCCAGAAGTGTTCTCCACCAATCCTCTGGTGGGTCACACAGCCAATCAAGTTAACACAGTGGAGCTGACCCTCCATAGGGACTGATCTTCAGCTGGGCAGGCTAAAATTGTAATGCAGTCACTTTCAGAACTGGATTCAAGTTTATTTTAAATTCCCAGACTTTGAAAACTAATTTATAAAATTAGAGTAATGGTATTTTACTTTACCATTCATCTATGATAAGAATTGGAATCTTTCCATCAGCATGGATAATCTACTTTTTCTCTGTATACCTCTATTTGGAAACTAATTTGATAACCAGGAAGCCTGATGGCTAAATTTCCTATTTTTTGAAACAGTCTTCATAGGTACTGCCAAAGATTTTTAAAAAGAATCAGTTTCTAGCTGATAAGTTTTCATAGGTTGATTGAGTTATACATATGTTTCCCTGATTTAGGAATTATTTTTAGGCAAATTTGTTTAATTCTTATAATTTCCCATGACCAACCTAACTTACAGTCTTATCACCTCATCACAGAAGAGGGGATGAAAGTTTCTGTTTTTCCAGGAGTTAGTGGGATCCAAAAACACAATAGATATTATAAAAATGATAGGGGAGGAAACACCTAGGTGGAAAAGGTAGTAACCACTGTTAATTTCTTGTCTTGTCTTGAACTCTTGTAAGGATTGCACGATTTTGTTAGGTTTGATTCTGTTTTGTCTTGGTTCGTTAGATTTTACAGTGTCAGATGGTATGCGCAGCTAGTTTGAACATAATGGGATGTATTGTGGTAATCATGGCTGGTTTCCTATTATCTCATTTTGTGGTCCTATAATGCTTTCATTCTTGTGTTTAATCGGTTTCACTCGGTTCTGTTTTGTTTGATTTTATTATGTGTGATGGTATGAACAGCTATTTTGAAGAAAAAGAGACATAGTAACCATTGTCCATTTCCTGTTACCTGGTTTTGAAGTCCTGTAATACTTTCATTCTTTTGTTTAGATTGGTTTTAATCTGTTTTCTTATTATTTGATTTCACTTTATATGAGGGTATGGACAGCTATTTTGAAGAGAATAAGAGACATTATGGAAGCCATTGTTGATTTCCTATTGTCTTGTTTTGAAGTCCCATAATGCTCTCATTCTATTGTTTTGATTAGTTTTATACTATTTTGTTTTGTTGGATGGTATTGTGTGAAAAGGTGTAGACAACTATTGCAAAGAAAACAAGAGACCTTATTTTAGCCACTGCTGATTTCCTGTTGTCTTGTTGTGAGGTCGAGTGTTACTTGCATTGTTCTGCTCTGATTTGCTTTGTTCTGTTTTGTATTGTTTTATTCTTTTGAAAATAAAAAAAAGAAAGTTTCTGTTTTTCTTTTGTCATTGTACTCATTTTATTTGTCTTTTATACTTCCTAGAGCCTATTAGAAGTTATTTTCAACCAAATCATGACATTTTATTTTCCAAATGCGGAAGTTATAAATCACTAATTCATTATATTTAGAAAACAAAAATTTACTTTAGGCAGGTTCTTTACTTTACATTGCAGCAAACATGAATAATAGCTTACCTCATAAGGGAGAAAATATTTAAACCATGCATTTCTTGTAGCTATGGAACAAAAAGCTGGCATAACCTTTAGTCCTTAAACTTTTATATTAATAGCTCTGTTTATATTGTACTTGGATTTATCATTTTTTTCTTTTCATTCACCTTAAATAAGGTAATCTGAAAAAAATTAATGCCATTTTTTTTTAGATACTTGAATATCCCAGATTTTGGTTTGTTTCTTTCCTGAGAATAATGATTTTGATAAATATCGTTCCACTGTTATTTGGCTATCTGACAAACTATTGATATTCCAAATAGTACCACAGCTGACTTTAGTCTGACAGCAAAAGATAAGTGTACCATGGTCTCCAGCATTATTGATGTGCTTTGAATAAAAAAAGGCCAGCCACACTAGCATAGCTTTATACAGGTGAAGAGACATGAAAAGAAATACATTTCCAGTGATCATTATGATAAGTGATGATTTTATCTAAACAACCCCAAAGAAATAATGTTTCATTAGGCAAAAAAGCATGTTTGCAATAAATAAAAATTCTGTAACAGAAAGCAATTGCAAAAAGATGGAAGATATAAGGGCGTGATTGAGGAAGCAAAAAATGACTTACGCCATTGCAAAATTGAGGTCATTTAATACTGTTATTTCCCTTTCAAATGTGTTCATATACTTTTCTTACTCTGTATTCCACTTGCAGTCAAACCTTTCGGTGGGTTGCACTGGCCCTGCTTCCGTCTCAGGTGGGTTAGGACTGAAGAGAACCCGTTCTGACCTCCCTGACACAGCTCGCCACCACCACAGTCCTCTGAAACGGGTTGCGTCCCTCTCTCTCAGAGATGTGAAAATGAGCCCCAGACAGATTAAATCACTGCTGAAGGCCACAGCCTTCCTAACTTCAGTAAAATTGATGTTAAAATCTCACTGGTTTAGTAGCTCATTCTACACCAGCCAGTATATTTTATGAACCATAAAATAAGCACTTGGAAGAGTTATAGTTATTATCTTATAATAGCATTTTGCTAGACTCTTTTACAGTGTAGAAGAGTGGCAAAGGAAAGTTTCTTAGCCCAATTAAGTTTAATAGAGTTTGAGCAAAATAAAGCACAAGTCACTAATCAGGCAGCTCCTGGAACCAGAGGAGATTATGAAAACTCCAATAATCTTACATCATTACAGAGTAGCAGAAGTGAGCCATAGAAAACAACTCGATTGACTATAGCTAACTTAATCAGCGAGTCAATCGGTTATAGCTCAGTTGTTTACAGCTGTATTGGTTAATTGTCTACCGTGCTGCCTGCAAACAAAGCTGCAAACGAACTCTACATGACTTGGTCTGTTGAGTCCAGTCCAAGTCCATAACTTCCTATGAAATTTTACTTAACAATTCCCCTCCTTGGGTTATGTTTTCAAGTGAGAATGTGACCAAAGTCTAGGGCATCACATCATTCTCAGTCAGCATCACCTTGGATCTCCATCTTCATAAGTCATGCATAGTTTATAGTATCCTCATGATGAGACATTCTTTAAGTTGCTATTCCAGCCAAAGCGAAACCAGTTAGCATTCAGCAGATGGCTTCACATAGACACTTAATACTTTGAGAACACAGTGCATTAAAGAGACTGCTGTTAGGACTACTAGGAGGATAACACTAAGAGTCTGGAGTATGCTCCTTAGTCAAGGTCCTACCAACCCAATCATTTTAGATAAACAGCCTATTCATTAATTTTCTTGCAACCAAATATGGGCAATACTCAGTGTATTTATTTGTCTGTGACAAAAAGCACTGGTAACTTCATAGACACCTCCATTTTCAGTAAGTAATCTAAAACTCCATACTGGGTTAAATTACAGTGTAGTGAGAATAACTGTCTGATAATCTAAAACTCTGGTTATAGCTTTATGCCAGCAAGGAGAAAAGACAGGCAATAGCAAGGAAAAAAGAATCAACAGGGCTAAGTCTCATTATGATGGGAAACCTTGATCTTGATCTTGGGGAAAGCTGCCCACATTTCAAACATTATGAATTTTCCTTAGCCAGCTTTACTTTAAAGTCTCTAATGGGTGTTCAACTCCAGAGGAGTCCTCTCAGTAGACTCAAAGTTGGAGACCCTGAAGCTTTCTTGTAGTGTGGTGATGATGAGAACTTGTAACAGTCACCACATCCTCAGTTTCCTGTAATCTGTAGTATTCTGTTTACTCCTGAGGGCTGGAGTAGCAACAGAACATAGACTCAGGAAAGACCAGGTGGGCATCCACAAGTCCATGCCTAATATTGAGCTCCTTTCAAATACCAGTTTAGTTTCTCAACTCAGGAGTGTAGCAATGTCCATTAAATGGGTCACTGTAGGCAATTTGATCTATATTATTAATGAGTTCATTAATAATCATACCCCAGCAATCTCAGCATGAAAATCTGTCAAAACATTTCCCTGATGATCAGTTTCTGTTCTGCCTGATGTTGGGTTAGTAGCCTGTGAACAACTTGTCTCTCCATTACAGTTCTAATAATTTTTACCCTGTCCAAAGGTATGATAGTGAAGTTGTAAAAAAAAATCTTCCCAAAGATATGTCAGTTATTGAAAGCCTATACTCATCAGAATACTTTCGATGAGTATCTTTCAAGGTGAAAAGCTTCAGGTTAGAGTAAACAATCAGCTATCTGTGAGACAACAAGACTCCAAATTACCTTGATTAAAGATCTGGTGAGAGTTCATTGCAACTCACAAGGAAATTAATTTGTTTCCATTGATACAATGTTTTAAGATAAATAGAATTGACCCACAGCAATAGATCAGGTCTATTGGATCTATGAGTTGATCCAATATATAATTTTTGAAATATATCAACAACTTATCCATATAAACAAAACTCAAGGAAAAGCCAATATTACATATTATTTAACCCTTCCTATACAATGAGTATAACAAATGACCTAATCAGTTTATGTCTTAGATGTTTCAGAAGCCTTCCTAGAACAAAGTTTAGAGTCCAAAGACCTAGAGACTGTGGTTTTCAGAAGTCTGTCATAAACATCAAAAGTTCAAAAGTCTTGATTAAACGAGATCACAGAGTAAGTGCCAACAGTCATTCATTCAATCAAAATGACCAGATTTCAAAAGCAAACACAAAAACCCACATCCTGGGAGGAAAGACCCAAGCTCTTCCACATGAGATTCTAAAAGCAGATCAATTCACCAGTAGAAACTTGTTGTTTATAAACTTGTATGTTAATGCTCAATTCCTAGTCCCTTCTAACTTTAGCTACCTGGATTTCATACAATTTCTCTCAGAAGGTACTTCTCTCACATCTCTCTAAAACCTTTACATTTTCTTTTAGTCATTTGCTGCATACTGTTCTTCTCTCATCTTGGAATAGCTATTCTACTTTAGGCCAAAAATTTACTGTTTTTTTCTTAAAAAGCGCATCTTTTATGTTGTGCTGTCACCACTGCCTACTGGGAAGGTTCACATGAGATATGGACAGCCCTAAGAAGGGATGCAGAACCATAGGAATGTCTGAACATGTCCTTATTCTCTCAGCTCAGGCCAGCTCACTCATTTGCTCAGTTACTCTTGAGGCTCCCTGCCAATGTAAACTGGTAGAAATCTTCAGGTCTGTAGCCTGCCACCAGCCTTTGTAGCAGTTTGGATTTATAGTAAAAATACACAATAGTGGCTACATGCCAGTATCGACCTTGTTTAGATAAGTCATTTACACTGACTTCAGGAGTTGTGCCTGGGGTTGAATTCTGCTGACTCAGGACATGTTGTCCCCTGGGAATCATCCCCACCCCCGACCTGAACTATTGTGCTGCCATCTTGAACTTCATTTTTTCCCTACACAGACAGCTTCATTTACCAACCACATGTCTTAATTTTCTTGTATATGGAGTTATTTCTAGTTTTAATGATCGTAGATTTAAATTTTAAAAAGGTTCAATAACCTTGATAGCTAACGAAGTCTAGGAAGTGAGCAACATTGAACTGTTTTATATCAGCATTTTGTAAATACACACAATTTTATAACTTTTAGTTCAGGCAATGCTGCTCTAGGATATACTGCTTTAGTATACTGACGAAGTTGAAGGCATTTAAAAGACAGTAAAAGGAAAAGCCCCAAGACAAATCCTTCAAAGACACTCAGTTGTTGTCAATCTTCCGAAGAGTGACCTCCTTTTTCACAGGAGACATTTCACCACACCCAGACAGACTGTGCTGCAAAATGTCTCCTATTCTAACAGCCCATACAACCTTCTGAAAAACCAAAACGTTGTTTTCTGTACCCCTGACCATTTTACTAATTTGAGCATGTGGGACAAACCCTAGAATGCTTATTCTTTTCTTGACAGACCCAATTTCTGCTTGCTATGTCTTCTTCTAAACAGATTTCAGGCCAAAGTACCATCATCTGCTGAGAGGAAGCAAAGCATAAATAGGAAGCCTGCCTAATGCAAAGTGCTCAAAGATGAGGCTTGTTAGACTGGCTGAAGTTCTTGTCTTCTTCCTTGCAAAAGCTTTTAGTAACTTGGGTGCAGAGGGGGAGACATGTAACCACACAAGAACACTCCACCAATGTCTCCACCGACAAGACCTAAGAATAGGCAGCTTCTCAGTCTAGATTTTGTTCTTTTAACCGTAGAGTTCAGGGCAGGACTCAAAATATGTATAGCAGACAAAGCATCGTCTAAATGGACTAAGATATATTTCATTATTACTCTAAGTTTAAGATTTTAACTGAGGGATAAATGTAGTTAAAGAAGTAGACCCCATTGATCAAGGGTTCAACTTCCAGAAATAAACAATGCCCCTCCCATTTAGTCTTCTAAGGCCTGTGTATGTTATTTAAGAAATACATCCCATTGTTTCGGTGGAATATTTGACCCTTCATTCTCTAATATGCCCAACACATACACAACTTTATCCATACTGAAATTTCCTTCTTGCAGCCACTTTCTTTCCAAGTTATTTCTGGCAAGGTTTAACCATTTCTTTAAAAGAAAGTACAGGTTCTGGGAATTCTTACATGGGAAATTGGCTGGAGGAGTTCCAGATCTTGGATGCTGTTCAGTTTCTGTCAGACCACAGCAGCTACCACTCACCCCAGAAAGGTCACGTGCCCTCTCAGAGCACAGGCCAGCCATAGGCACCACTTTCTCCCAGCACAAACTAATCCTGGATGTAGTTCCAGACAGTAGACCTCTAGCTGTGCTGCTTCTGGAGGAGCTCAGGAGTCTCTGTCTTCCAGTCATCTCATCTACCTACAGAACCCAGCCCCACATTGTCCAGCCCACTCAGAAACCTGAGCCTTCCCTGCAGGACCCAGTCTTGTTCGTTATGACTTCCAAACCCAGTTTGGACCAAAAGTTTGCTCAAAGAAATATACTGTTTAAAACACAACTCTGTGGAGCTTTAGAATATGAGAATCTCACTGCAGTCCCCAGAGGCAACAAGAAAACAGTGACCTGTAGGGAGCTGTGCAAGCTAGAGATTGATCATATGTGTGGGGCTAAAGCAAGACCAGCCCTGAAAACACAGAGAGCCCAAAGCAAGGGGCCCAGGCCAGCCAGGCAAACAAGGTGGCAGGCAGCAGGGTTGAAACTGACATTATCCTTCTGAGTGTATAAATAACTGTGCTACAGTGGTGGAGCAGGCCCTTCTTTCCTGTCAGCAGGGAGGGCTCCACCTGATTCCAGATTTCTGTGTCTTATCTTTATTTCTTCACCTTCATGCCGCCTTTCACAGTTCTCACCCTGGGAAACTCAAGAGCCGTGTGGGTCATGACAGTGACCCCAAATGAGCTTAGTGGTAACTGTGTCTGGCAACTTGATCTCCCTGGGTTGCTGAAGTTCTGTGTGGATACTGCTGGCTTTTACAGAATTGTCAGAAGGAACACTTCTCCCACCGCTTCCATTCTGCAGTTGATTTGAGCAAAACAACATGATTCCCCAATCAGGCTTGTTCTGAGAACTCCAGCCCAGAATGATCTGGCAGCATTTATACAAGAACAGAGGTAAGGCACAGAAAACAACTTAATGGACTACAGCTTACTCAATCACCTAGTCAGTTCATTATGGCTTATCGAGTCAGTTGTTTATGGCTTAGTTCATTGTCTAGATTTCCTCCTACATGAACCAAAGCTCAGTTACTGTGATTAAACTCTGTATTGGTTTGGTCTGTTGACACCAATGGAGGTGTCTAGTCCAAGCCCAGGGCTTCCCATGAAATTTTGTTCAACAAGAATATTGCATTTGACTTCAACTCTGATGAACATTTGAACTCAATTAGTTTTCAACCCATTGGTTTTAGAAAATACCACCCCCAATTACCTGGTTTGGACCTAATACTAATTTTGGAGTTCATCATATATGGTTTTATGTACACACTCATGTAACCTTTCTTTCTCTACCTTGAAATATCAGGTACAAAAGACCATATCTTACATCTGTTTTTCTTGATGGTTAACGAGTGTCATGGTTACTTTTCTCAGCACCCTTAAGTTAAAGAAGGAAGGGTTTATTTTAGCTCACAGTTTGTAGAGATTTTAGTCCATTGTGAACTGGCTCCAAGGCAGGGCAGCATGACTGAGGGGCATTACAGGGGAGAAACTGTCCATGGCGAGGCAGGCAGAAAACAGTAAGCAAGCAGCAGCCTGTCTTTCTTTTATTCAGGCTACAAACCTATTGATTGGTACCACCCACACCCAGGATGGGGTGTCCATTTTCCATACCCAGAACTATGCTAAACTAATTTAATTATCACACACCCTTAATCCCATTATTATGCACCCTAGATCCAGCATTGCACACCCATGATGCAGCCACCTATGAGACGCGAGGCTTCAGGAGGGGGCAGCTAGATTCAAGCCATAATGGTGAGTAATTAGGTGTCTAAGCTTGTTACAGGTTTTGGTTTTTAAGTGAGGGAAACTATAGCTTCTGAGGAATTAGACAAAAGCAAAAAGTTTTAACAAAATAATCATCAGCATGTATTTATCAGCTATCATAAGCTAAACAGGATTTTTTTTTCCTGTTGGCTGAATTCTCATCCTGTTTGAGTAAGAAATCAACATAAGCAGAATCCATATCTATATCTGTATCATCTATTTCTATCTCTGTTATACCTATACCTATATCTATATCATCTATGTCTATATCTACCTTGTATTTTTTTCCTATACTTTCCCAGATGTACTGAAGCGAGTGACTTCACATTAACTCTTTTACTTAAAAATCCGATAGAGCCTATTTCTTTTTATTGCGTGTCCTGTTGAATGTTTCAAGACTGTCATTTTCAAACTTTCCTTTCTCTCGATGAAGATGAGAAGAGGAACAGTAATGGTGCTTAGGTTCTCTCTTTCATTACTTCTCTACTTTCTCATGCCTGTAATCACGTCTTAAAAAAAATAGAACAAACAAAACTCCACAAAACAAACAAAAAACTCACTGCAAAAATAATACTGTTTGTTATAGAGTGAAACTATTGGGAAGAAAGTCAGCAGCGTATGGGAGTTATAGAGGAAGCTAAAATGAGAAGAAAAGATCAGAAGAGAGATAAAACTGAGAGTCGAACCCAGGGCCAGGGATGAGATGAGACAGGCTTGCAGAGAACCTAGAAGTTGATGTAAGGGGAAGAGCATTAAACCTAGGTAGAAGGCTAAATACTTAGTTGTCATTCTAGGAAATTAACTAACATTAATTTTTAAGTAGCACCAACTTTTAATCTCTACAAAAGAAAGATTACAAGTCAGAGTTTATGAGCATTTGAATATGCTTGGGAGACTAATGGTGTTCACATGCGATGTGTCACTAAGATGGCACTGGAGGAGTAGGGACGAGTCACCAGAAATGGAGAAGGGCTGGGTCCTGAACTCCAGGACCCAATAGCAGTTGGCCCTGTGCATAAAGACCAGGACAATGTGGCCTGTGGCACTGCAGAGGAAGGGCACATTTTCTAAGAGGAGAGCATAGGCTAAGAGAAAGGATGCGCACCAGGCCCTCTGCCAGCTTTTTCAGTCTTCCACACGTGAGTGGGTGATCCGATCTTCCACGCTTCTCTTTCTCAGCTGTGTTGCTTGTTTCTACCTATAGAAGTGGGAGGCATTTCCTGAGCCAGTTAAAGGGAGAAAATGGGTGTTGCTGAGAAATCTAAAGTGCCGCTGGAAGAGCCGGTTTCTAGGACCAAAACCAAATGATGCTCCCGAAAATATCTCAGCACTGTAAGTGTGATTACTAAATTCTTTAAAGCACCCTTTGTCAGAACTTTGAAAGCTCCTTCCATGAGGCTGTGTCTTAGCATCAGATATGCATGGAAAGAAAACATTGGTAGTTTAATTCCGCATCTTTCCTTTACAGAGCGTCTCTTCCCTTTCTTCACAAGTACTTAGATGTGGCTGGGTATGTGTGTCTCTGGACACCCCTTGGTACGCTCTAGGCTGGCCAGCCAGAGCACTGCATTCCAGTTGGTCAGTGGTTGTCCTGGGATGAGCCAGCTACACACACTGGACTGTGCAGGGCACAGATTTATCTCTTTAGTCTATGTAGCTTTAGGGATGCTTAGAAACTTTTCCTGGTCACGCTGACAAATTGAAGCAAAGCATTTTCAGGCACAACCAAAGTCAAGGAAGTACAAGGAAAGAGCCTGAAAGTGTTGTTTAAACTCCTGCATTCAGAAGTAAATGTCCTTTTCAGTTTCCTCGCTTTAATTTTTCTGTCGCTTGGTTCTGAAAGTATTTTGGCTCACACAGGAGGCAGTGTGTGAAGCTCCAGTGATTTCCCGTTGGGTTAGACATTATAATTCAGTGAAGCAAAAAATGTTTTTGACTAAAAATAATTTGTAGTATTCCATATAATATATAGACCCTCTAGATGTGTTTGATACTGTTTCAGAAGTAACCAATAAATTCGTTCCATAAAGCCTTTTCTCATTCAGATATTTGTCTTAATCAATAAAAATGCAATTGTTTAGGAAAGACAGAGTTTCTATAGCTACTTCAGCTACAGATAGAGCTCGGATAATCTTAGGAGGTGTGCCATAGAAAATTAGGAAAGCGGGCAGATATTTGTTCTTGGATGTATCTTTTGACAACTGAAGATTGCTTAAACTGTCAACTGTGAAGATGTGTGTGGTCACAGGAACCTTGAATAGCAGCTGTACAGAACTATGGCCTCAGAAAGGTCACACAATTTTATACAGAAGTACTAAAATTTCCAAATGATTGTCATGCTTGTCAAGGAAGCAGAAAAACAGAATTGTTATAAGAACAACAAAACTGTTTTCTTACCTCAGAAAAATTTCACAGAGGTCATTAGTCATTATTCAGGATTGTAAAATTAACAGATTGTGTGAAGATATGAAAGAAGACTAATGGTTTTCTCAGAACATAAAAGTGTATTACATTGCTAATTATAAATTCATTATCTCCTTTCTCATCACAATTAATTTTTAATTACTATATGAGTGAAAGTTTAATTAACTCATTTGGATTAGTGGGTTTCCCTTAGGTGAAAATTTTTTATATTTGCTTTCTTGAGAAAAATGTTGAAAGGTCCAAGGTTTGGAAGAAAATAATGAAAAAATCACTCTTTGTATTAGTTATAAAATATGGGAAATAACTATAATGATAAAACATGGCCTAATTTTAATAATTTAATACATCTTTGCATTATATTTATTTCAATTTTTGATAATACTAAAACAATAATTTAGAAATATAGCAAAAGGCCTATTTTCTTTTACCTTATGTGCCCTTGGCCCTTAGCCATTCTGATTCTTCTGCTACATCTCCTTCCACATACACAACCATCGTTTTGCTCTTGTCTAAGTGTAAACTATGCCCTTCCAGAGATTATATTTATAAAATTATAATTTTTTTAACTTTGGATATATGTTTTAAAACTTTTACTATGTGGTCTAATTTCTCTGGTTGGTACACCTTGGATGTGTTCTGCTAATTAAAATTTTTCTCACCACCTTGTGATTGTTTTTATTAATATATTGTACCCTTCTTTTTTTTTTTTTTTTTTTTTGTGGCACCAGGGATTGAACTCCCGACCTTGCGCTTGCTGTGCAGGCACTTAGACCACTGAGCTAGATCCCCAGCCCTGTTTTTGAGACAGGGTCTCACTATGCCATTCAGGCTGGCCTTGAGCTCACTTTGTAGCCCAGGCTGGTCTCGAACTCACAACGATCCACCTGTCTCAGCCTCCCGAGTGCTGGGATTACAGGCATGAGCCACCACGCCCAGCTCTATTGTACCCTTCTAAAAAATGATAAAGTAAGCATATTTCTTCTTCCTCCATGGGCCATCCTTTTTTATCCACTATCTAATAATAGTAAATAAAATTATCTTTCTTAGTATTTTCTTGTACAGTTATGTGTATTTTCATTAATTGATTTATGAGCTTCTAGTAATATTTCTAATAATCAGCTCTTATGCATAAGACAATCAGCACATTTATTTACTTCCTATGTTTTTTATTTTATTCTTCTTCTTTCTTTTCTTTCCCTGTTTTTGAGACAGCATCTTGTTATGTATCCCAGGTTGGCCTTGAACTCTTCAGGGTCCTCCTGCCTCAGCCTCCTGAGTGCTGAGATTACAGGTGCACCACCATGCCAGGCACTACCCTTCTTGTTTCTATGAGTTGTATTATTCCCCTATATTTAGAGCATCCTGGTCATTTACCTGTATCCCCACTTTTATTTTGTGTTGTTTCTATAGATAAATGTATCTCAGTCCTTCTTTCCTGGCTCTTTGCTGTAGTTTTCCTGACCTTATTTGGACAAAGCTCATACTTTAATACTTTCATTAAGAAGACCTATGGGATCAACATTCCCTGAGTCCTTGTATTTTCTTTTCTTTTCTTTTTTTTTTGGTACTGGGGATTGAACTCATGACTTCACACTTGCAAGGTGGGTGCTTCTGCCACTGAGCTAAATCCCCGGCCTGAAGTCCTTGTATTTTCGAAATTGGTTGTACAAAACTTTCACACTTGAACGACAGCTTGCCAGATGTAAAATCCTGAGTGTACTCTTTGTTTTCTTGTGAACTTTGCAGGTATTGCTCTATTGTTCTCATGCATTATGTGGAGAAATGTGAATCCAACCTGATCCCCTGCTGAAGTTATCTGAATTCTTTGCTGTACTTCATAAGTTGTTTTTTTTCTTTTTAATTCCTCTACACAGGGACAGACCATATTGTTGAGATTTTTGGTTTAATTTTCTCTGAATGATGTGCTCTTTTCATATGTAATTTCTATATATGTGTGTATATATATATTTAAAAATGACTTATGAGTTATATTTTAAAATATCTGTTCTATTCCCTTTTGTTTATTCTCTAATGTCTCCAGTTATACATGTGGTGTATCTCCTTTGCCCATCTTCTGTAGCTAATACTTTCTTTGTAATTCTTTTAAGTTTAATTTTAATATTATTTACTGTTTTTTGAACCTAAAAAGAACCTAGCATTTGCTACTATAATTTTCACATGGTTTAGTCTTCATTTTCAGTTCCTTTCTAGGATGGATTTATTTGTGTCTTTCTCTTCTTTCCTGAGATCTTCTGGTCAGGATTCATCTTCTGTTGGTTACTCATGGCTTAGGTTTTCTCACCATCTCTTCTTGGAGTTCATATGTGGCTGGCTTCTGCTTTAAACTCATAGAGACAATTGTTTTATTGAGTCCCTAAAATTCATGACAAAAAGTTTAATTGAATGTTTTTTTTTTTTTTTTTTTGCTTATGATGCCTGTTCTTTACTTGGTAAGTTTCTCTGCTTTTTTCTACTATTTCTCATCCCCAGTTTTGTATCAGAGTTGTGCTAGATCCTCCAAACATCATAGGCTTCTTTCCTGACTCTGCTTTTGGGGAGAGATATCCTCCAAGTGTTTTGATGGCATTTTCTAGCCCTCTTCACTGGAATTTTGAGAATCTTTGTTATAGGTTATTTTATTAAGTGCCTTCTGTTTATTCAGTTCCTGTCTTTCTCTTGATCTAAAGTCTTTGTGACTTTTTTTTGTTTGTTTTTCAGCTGGCCTTGTGCTTCGTGAGCTCTACAACTCATCTACATTCCTACTTCTTTTATTTTGGCACAAGGTCTTGCTAAGTTCCCCAGGCTGGCCTCTAACTTGTGATTTTTCTGCCTCAGCCTCCCAAGGCTATGAAACAGGTTGTATGGAAAGGCAGTGGTTCTAGCACCTCAGTGAGCCCCTAATCCATGGGTGATCCAGGCTGGCTTGCTGCTCCCTTCTTTCCGTACTGCTCTACAGATGTGCAATTTTGTCACTTGGTCATGATTTTAGCAGCTTTGGTAAAATGATATTTTTGGAATATACATCTCATTCTTGTTTTTGGCTGAAAATGAAGTTCCTGGGTTCTTCCCCATTTCTGTTGCCTTTGTGTGACATTCAGGTTTAAAATTTTTTTCCAATGCCTGGATTTTTACTTTAACCTTTTAGTTTGAACTATTTTGAGACTTACAGAAAAATTTGTCAAGACCCCTTTAATGCCCTCATCCTGCTTTCTCTAATTTTGACATCTTATGTACCCATAATATAATTATGAAAAACAAGAAGTTAATATTAATATAGTATTAATTCAGTTTAGAGATTCTATTAGAATTTCACTTATTTTCCCACTAATGTACCTTTTTTCCCTTCAGAATTTTTTTTTTTTTTTTGCGGCACCGGGGATTGAACTCACGATCTTGTGCTTGCCGGGCAGGCGCTTAGACCGCTGAGCTAGATCCTTCAGAATTTTATGTGATATTCCATGGTATATTTAGTTTTTATGTCTCCTTCCTTTCTTCCAGTTTATGATATTTCCTTGGTCTTTAAATTTCTTTTATGGTCTTGATATTTTGGAACTTTACTGATCAATTACTTTGTAGAATGTCTCTCAGCTTACATTTGCCCAGATTTTACTCAGGATTGGAGTGAGACCATGGATCATTGGCAAGAAAAAATTCAAACTCTGATACTAACATCCTAATCCTTATATTTAGCATTTTTATAACTGTGACATTTCATCTGAATAGGACTGTGCTCATTTCCTCCTGGAATATTCCCTATAGTAGAAGACAGAATTAAAGGACAAAACCTCAGCAAATTCCATTTTTGTTAGATACAGAAAATAGGCACCGTCAGTGGACTTCGAATCACAGTAAGGCTGCAAAATGCAGTTGAGGTTGAACATCAGCCTTGTGGAAGGAAATAAATGAAAATAAGAAATAATTTCTCTCACTCTGGGAGCACTGAGATAAGTAATTCGGTGACAGATCTCAGAAAACATCAACCAAATTCACCTCCTAAGTGAAGGACAAGTTTTGAAATTAAAAAAAAAGTTCCATGTATAAAGTGCAGTAGACAGAGACTGGAGTGTGGGCGAAGAGGGAGAGAGAAAGAGACAGAGAGAGAGAGAGAGAGACAGAGACAGAGACAGAGAGACAGAGAGAGAGAGAGAACTTAAAACTAAGTGATCCAGAAATGATTAAAATGAAAGATTAGACAATAAAAGAGTACATTGGGCTGGTGGTAGAAACTTTCCTAAACCTCATCTGGTTTAGTTCATCATAAAAGATGGAAATCCACAAAGAATTACACAGGCAAATCCTATTTGTAGGAATTGGTTTGTCTCTGTAGTAGCAGAGAAGCATATCCCTTCAGGTTTTGAAATGCAGACAGCTTGAGAAACTATGCAGGATCCTCAATCCTACACTTTATAGGAAATTTCTGCAAATTGCCAAGTTAGCAAAATTGAACTCCATTAATGATGAGTAATGGAAAATGAATGCACTAGGTTAGTGCATTAAGTATGAGAGTAGAAGAAAAGATCATCAGAACTCAGTGCCCACAAACTACTCTGTAGAAAAAGACTAATGTAGAGCAGATTGAAACTGAGATGAAACATTTTGCCACGAATTTAAAATCAAAAGCTTAATAAGACAATCACTTCTTTAAAGGAAACCCAAAAGGCAGAAATAAAAGAAGGAAGAAGATGCAAACTAAAGTGAGCTGTTGAAAATGCAACTGGAAGAATTTATGAAAAATGATGGAAATAAAAAGCACAGTCATTATGGAAATTAAAATAAAATATAAAGAGAATCCAAGAAAGTAAACACAGAGACCATGGTTAGTAGCATAGAAAATAAAAATAACAAAAAAAGATATGAAAGAACCAAATAACATAGCCACATTTTGATAGAAAGCTCAAAATCATAAAGTTATTAATTCTCCATGAGGTAACTTAAAAATGTAAAGTGATGCAGTAAGAATGACATTTATGTATGTATGTATAGATGTATGTATTTAAGGCAGTACTGGGAATTGAATGCAGGGTCTTGTGCATGCTAGGCAAGAAATGTCTCCTCAGAAACACCCTTAGCCTTTTTTATTTCCATACTTTGAGATAGGGTCTCATTAAACTGTCAGGCTGACCTTGAACTTGCCGTCCTCTGTGCCCTGCGTCCAGGGTAGCCGAGATTACAGGTGTGCACCACCAAACCTCTCCCAAGAATGTCAAGTGTACTTAAACTAGCAAAACTACTTATGGAATTTATCCAGAAATAATATACAAACAAGAATATTTAAAAAAAACTTTAAAAAGAGGGGGAAATACTGATAGGGCTCTAAGTAGATTTTCTGATAGTAAAACATGTTATGTCTCAATAATTTAGCAGAGAAATAGTACATAGATAAACAGCCAGTGTAAATAATATAGAATCCAGTATATTACAAAGGTGATATCTCAAGATAAGAGGGTAAAAGCCACTTATACAAAAATAAATAACAGTTGTTCCTGGGAAGGGAATGGTTTGGAACTGGACTGACAGAGACAGCTCTGGAAGGAGTCCTCTCTGCTTATCTTTTTGAATTTAATAGTTTTTGAACTGTGTGAATCACCTATTTACATATTAAATAAATTGAATACAAACACATTGGTGATTGGAGTGTAGCTCAGTGATGGAGCATTTGTGTAGCATGCAAGGGGCTATGACTTCAATTCCTGGCACTGCAGAAACAAAATAAAACCAAGCAACTCCCCCCAAAAGCCCCCCCAAACTCTAAAAATTAGAGAAATTTAGTATTAATTGAATTTTAAAGACCAACTTTAAAATATCCACAATGTTACTGTGTATCTAGTTCCCTCTTCCCACAATCAGTATATGAGCCAGGTTTCTGTAACAAAGGGTATCCAATTGACTTACTGTTCTATAATATTAAAACTCAGATTATACAATTGAGATTCTATAAGTTGCATAATACCACATATAATAATTTCAACTGGAGTTTATTTTCACAAGGAATGACATTTTATACTAGCTTTTATTTTGCACCTGTTTTCATTATTTCTGGAACAGGTTCCAATCATTAAGCTGAATGTAGTAATTAAGGTTTGACTACAGATGAATCATCATCCATATATTCAGTGTGAATTTTGATCACTCTAATATCTGTCGTTGCTGTTAAAATAATTCATTTGCATTTCAACAAACTTTTTTGTAATTGTTTCTCAAATCGTTGCATTAGAAAGTTGTTTTTCTCCCTCAGTACCACAAAATGCTACTCACGCTAGATAAAGATTTTGCATTTCAAGGTGAGGTTAACATCATGCAG
Source organism: Cuniculus paca (assembly GCA_004365215.1). Classification (NCBI taxonomy): domain Eukaryota; kingdom Metazoa; phylum Chordata; class Mammalia; order Rodentia; family Cuniculidae; genus Cuniculus; species Cuniculus paca. The sequence goes on along the minus strand of RJWT010002684.1, from coordinate 10,282 downwards.
TGAATAATGATGACACCTGCATCCTTAGTGTCTCAGCAAATGTTAATAGGATCAGCTTCCTGCTTGAAAGTGATGGTTGCAAGCCTCTTTCAGCAAAGCAAAACTCTCCTTATTTTTGCTTGGCTTATTTCAACTATTTGCATCCTCCAGTTTGTCTTATTCCTTGGGTTGTTTTCATTTGCCATAATAGTAACTACCTTAGTATAGTAAACATTTAGGAGATGGTCCTAGCGCCTCCTCCCCTTTTTGATTATTTTTGCAGAGAAAGAGCGTGAGAGTACTCTTGGGGTTTTCTGGAGTCTGGCTTAAACTCTACTGGGTTATGTTAGTGCATGAAGCCACATGGTACCTAGTAAAGGCCTTTTCTGTCTACCTCCATTTATCCACTTTCCCAAATAAGCTTGGGCTTGGCAAGTTTCTCAAAGTGCAGAGTGAACTGAATGTGAATTCTGCTCCTCCACGCACGGTTACATTCTTTGTCTCAACATTTTTTATTATGACAGTTTTTTTTCTTGTAATTAGAAGAGCATAATTTTAATTAAGTGTTCCATAAACTGACAAAAGTGAAAAAGAAAGGGGTGGTATGATAACTAACTGAATGCTTTGGAAAGACTCAACTGCAAAGGTCACTTAATACTGTCAGATCACATGTTAGTAAGACAACTGTAAAACACCAGAAAACATTACAAGGCAAAAAGGATACCCTATGCAGATTGTTCTGAAGAGCTATATTTCTAAGATTTCTTCTCATATTAGAAAATGAAAATTGGAAACACTAGATTGTAGAGAGTGAGTGTGTTTCACACAAGACATCAGAGAAAACTTAGTAGAGCCCTGGGTGGTGGACTTATGAGAAATTTGGGCTCCACAGGAAAAAAAATTAGATGATGCACATCTGGGTAAATTCAGACAGAAAGTTTATAGTACCTGTGTGATACTTTTACATGGTTCACCTCTGTATACTTACTTTTGATTAACTGATCAGTTAACAAACGCTGATATGTCAGGTAAGACTTCTACTGACCTTGAATTGCTGTCCTTTTAGTCAATCTATTTAGATCTAAGTTTTGTGAGACAGGTAGATTTTTTTTTTAAATACAAAGTTTTTCTAGGGTACAGGCAAAGTGATTAGAAATATTTAAGAGAATATCTGAAGTAGGAGCATGATGAAGTGGGAAGTAGGAATAAATTCGAAAGTTGTAGGGCTAGAAGTCACATTCTTCTCATTCCTGCTGGAAGAAATTCATGTCCTAAGTTAATACTGTTCTTCCTTTCCCCATGGCTTCCTATGCCTATGTTAAGTATATTCAAAATGCAGATAACCGGACAGAATATCAGTCATTTCTATTTTAGTGTGAATCAATTTTCAGGTTAAATATAAATGACTGAGACTGGTAGGGATCCCGGAGAATAATGTGGGTAGGAAATAAGAAGAAAAGCACCAACAGCAGGTTGGGCAGAATGGACAGGTTATATACCTTCTTAATTCTGTAGTAGATGAGAAAAATCTGTTTACACAGTCAGAACTATTTTTGATTTTCAAAATATCTCATGTATGTTAGTCACTTTCATCACTGGGACAAAGTACCCAAAGAAGGAGAGGTTTATTTTGGTTCATGTTTTCAGCCCATGGTTGCCTAGCTCCAAGGCAGAAATGCCATGATAGAAGGGCACAGTAGAGAAAAATTGCCCACCCCATGGCAGCCAGGAAGCAGAGACAGAGATAGAGAGAGAAGGGTAAAGGCAGAGGGAGGGTAAAAGGAGGGGGAAGGGGAAAGGGAGGGGGGAGGGGAAAGGGAGGGGGGAGAGATTCCAGGTAACACCCCCAGTGGCCAATCTCTAACCAGACTACACCTCCTAACATCACATTTAGCTACTAAACTCAACAATGGATGAATGCATTGATGAATATAGTGCCCCCTCCAACCCAGGCATTCTCCACACACATGAGACCTCTAGTGGACACTTTAGATCTAAACCTTAACCTCATACAATCACTGTCTTATCGTTGACCCAAGCAACTGTGTATCTGTTCCAAGTTGTGCTATCTGCCCATTTTATGCTAACCTGGGATCACTCTGATCTTTCAGTCTCCACTTTATTTGAGCAAGTCTACTCATCACGTATTTTGTTTTTGCTGGAGAAAATGGAGCAAACACGAAATTCATTTTTATTTGTAATATAGCATGATTTGAAAGAAAGTCCCTAAGTATCAATTACGAAGTGAAAACAAAGCAGCGCTATCTCACAGGAGTCCTAATTTGACTTGATTCTGTAATATCATGAACTTGATTCTTTTACTTAAGGTGTGCTAGATAAGCTTGTGTGTTGATAAGAGTGATAATCTTTTAACGTTAATTTGGACAGTTATTAAGTGTTATGTTCAATTTGTTTTCATTTATGGAGACACATAAAATTATTTATTATCTTTGTAAAACCAGGAAATTTTAATATGGGAGCTGTGGCAGAAAGAAAAGATTTTCAAGGCAGCAAAAAAGTGTTCTTTTTGTGGTATCTATTAGAACTATCTCTCGCTAGAGGAAGAAAAAAAGGTAACTGGAGGACTAGGAATGTAATTAAAAATAAAAAGGAAAATATTATACGTTGATGTTTGAATTCATTGTCAAATGTTTGAAAAGGGAGACTTAAGTGGGTAGTTCTTGTTTCATTTACTCAGCTGAATGCTAAATCTTGCAAAGTTGATAGCACAGACTACAGATTTTATTTGGCTGCCGCAATAGTCTGGGTAAAAATCTCTAGGTAATTTAAAATATATTTCCAATGGTGTCACAGTTAACAGAAACATACTGTATTTTTGTTTGACTTGAAGTCTGGCGAAATGTGTGTCTCGAAAAACATCTCTTCTCTCCTTTCTCTGCATGTGTTTATGTATTATTGTCCTCAAGATTTCCTCTCCCACCCATCTCCTGATTAACTTCTCGCTCTCTATATTCTTCTGTTGGTAAGAAAGTAAAATGCTCTGAAAATTGTTTAAAATTGATAAGAAAAAGTGAGAAAGAAAGCAGTCACTATAATTTAGTAACAGTGTATCTGATTCTATTAGTTTGATAAATAGCATTTCCACGCATGGGACTTCCTAAAGTGAATAGTGATTATTGTTACTTCACATTGATTCCGTGTTCTTTAAAACATAAAAAAAGATGTTTTAAAAAGCAGCAAAATATTATAAATTTTGACAATTTCCTGACATTATACTTAAAAGAAATGTAGATGTCTCTGCGAAAATCTTGCCAGAGAGGAAGAAAAATAAATTGTAACAAAGCTTTTAATTTTTTTTTTTTTATATCAGGGATTGAACTCACGACCTCGTGCCTGCTGGGCAGGTGCTTATGCTGCTGAGCTAAATCTCCAGCCCCAAAATGAATTTTTAACCATGTTAACTTCTGTTAACATAAATCCCCAAATATACAACACTGTTGATGCATAAGTGCTTTGCAACTATAGGAACCTAATGACCATTGATTTTATGTGTGAACTTGAAGGGGCCTCAAGATACTCAGAAAATCTTCATCTTTCTCTGCTTCCTGAGGAGGGTAGGGTTTGAATTGGTGAACTGAGTAGAGTAGAAGGTCCTGTCCTATCCAATGTAAGTAGAACAAGAAGGCAGAGTAGTGCTGGATTCGCCCTCTTTCTGGTTGATGCACGCGCTTGGACCTCCCTCTGCTCTTGCCCTCGGTGCTCCTGGTTTCCGGTCACTCACACTGTCTGGAATCTACCCCACTGCTTCTCCAGCTATGAAGACTTCAAACTACACCCCCTCTCATGCATCATCAGCATACAGACAGCAGATCGTGGGGCTTTCCCTAATTTTGTCAGTCAATGCTTCATAATAAATATCTACTTTTCATCATTATTTCCATCTCTAACTGTCTTTTAGTTCAGTTTCAACAGAGAACTCCAAGACAGAAGGCAAATTCTCATTCATTAATAAATATTGAATCGAAAAAGGTGCCTGGAAAAAACTGTGCTCAGCTTATGAATCCTGTGTTCTAGTAAGTCCTTGGATTCTGTACTGGATTTGTATTGAAGAGCATAATACGAGAAACAAATAAAGAGTTGGTAGAAATTTTGGGGTAAAAAGAATTAACATAAAAATGTAAATCTTCTAAATTTTGATATGAAAATTAAATTCATTTTCAATGAAGATTCCCAGTGAGCTATGCTTTTGCAATCTGATGAAGCCTTTTAAAGTTTTTATGTAGGAATAAAAGGCTGAAATAAGGTAAAACATTTTTGAATAGAGCACTATAGGGCCATTTGCCTTATCAGATGAGAACATGCTGCAATTTACTGTATTTGAATCAATACGAAATTGGCTTCAAACAGACCAGCAGAAAGAATCCAGAATCTGAAAATAAATCCTTGTATGGATGGGAATTTAACATACAGCTAAAGTGCTATTTTAACTCATTTGGAAAATGGTGCTTTGGCAGTACATGGTGTTAACCCAATTAACTGTCCATTGGGAAGCAAATAACATTGTATCACTGCCTTCTACTGTATAGACAAATTTTGGATGGCTTAAAAATTAAATGTAACAACACAAACCACAAGCACCTATGAGAAAATCTAGAAGACTATATATAAAAACTAGGGGAATAGACAAAGTAATAGATTCAGAAAAATATGTATGTGCAGAGCACAGAAAGAAGATTAATATCTGCAATACACAAACACTTCTTACAAATCTACAAAGAGATAGTTTAATTCAAAAAAATGTGTAAAATATGAAATAGGCAAACTTTAAAAGAGCTAAACTAAAAGAGATTAAACTCCTTTTAAGCAGGCAAATGCAAATTAAACTATGCCTCTCAGACTGGCCAAAATGAAAAAGAAAGAAAGGAACATTTTCTGTTGAGGTAAGGACAGGCAAGGATACTTTAGAGGTAACAAACAAAAACATAAATTATTGCATGTTCTTTTGCAAAGTAATCTGGTATCCTCCAGGGGAAGAAATGAATGTACGTTGATCTTACAGTCCTACTCTTGGAAAACTAACCAATAGAAATAATAGCACCAGTGAAAATTGTATATAGAATGTTGGCTGTAACATTATTCACAGTGGCAAAAAACTGGAAACAAAAAGCAAACATCCATTACAGCACATTCATACCACAGAATATCTTGTGGGCATTAAAGAGATTAATTAAAACCTTATAGGGAGGTCAGAGGGATGCCCATGAAGTGTTGATTAAGTGAGAGAAGCAAAATGCCGATATTGTATAATATCTCAGTTTTGAAACATAAGATGCCTCACTCTCAATGTATGTGTATTTCATAAGTGCTTAGAATTTTATTATCAGAGGAACATTGTCACCTGTTATGTGGGTGGTGGCAATGATGGTGATAGAGGAAGAAACAGGACAAAGAGAATGCGTTTGTTTTCTCATACGGCAAATTAGCACACATTTAGAAGCTTCACACAACATGCACTTATTTTCTCACACTTGTTTCTGGGCCTGGAGTCCAAGCACATGTTAGCTGAATCCTCTGCACAGGAGCTCATAAAGCTGCAGAGTATGTGCTGGCTGGCCTGAATTTTCTTTTGGGGCTCAGGAACCTCTGCTAGTTTCACATCACTGTGGTCAGAATTCCTTTCCTTGCAGCTGCAGGGATGAACGCTCTGGTTTCCTAGTGGCCACTGTCTGGCCTTGTCACCTGGTGCATTTCATTGACAACTCACAACATGGAATGAAATACAATTGTCAGAGTGACATTCTGTCCCATCACTTTTATTATCTATATCCTGTTGGTTAGAATAAAGTTGCAGGTTCACTCAAACCAAAGGCAGATTATTGTGAGATCATGGATCACTTGGGGTCCAAAGTAGGGGTGTGTGTGTGTCTGTGTGTGTGACATACAGCCAAGTAAATAATGAAGAGAAATATTCCAAAAAGACAAAGTCAGATTGAAAACAAATTATCAACATGATTCTACACTTGATCTTAGCCAAAAGTCCGAGAAGCAATTATCAACATGATTCTATGATATAAAATTACATGTATGTGTTATATAATTTCAAGAGGGAAGGACATTAGAAAAAAGAAAATTACAGCCATGTCTCAGGCCATTCACCTTAGGCATTCCTCAGGTTATTCTGAGCCTGGTAATAGCATACACTATGACAGTACCTTGTATTTCCTTGTGACGAATGTCCCTCCAAGTTCAATCTCTTTTCTTCTTCAAACTTTGCCCCCAAGTTTCATTCATTCTAATGCAGTATCAATCCCAATCAAAATACCACTAGTGTACCTCACAGATCTAGAGAAATCATTTCTAACATTCATCTGGAAACAGAAGAGACCTAGAATTGCAAAGGCAGTCCTGGGCAACAAAGGCAAGGCAAGGAACATCACAATCCCTGACTTGAAATTGTACTACAAAGCTACTGTGATAAAATCAGCATGGTACTGGCAAAAAACAGACCTGAGGATCAGTGAAAAAGATTAGATGCAGGTTAGATGAAGATGCAGACACAATCACAAACAAACCTAGTCACTTTGTCTTTGACAAAGGGGCCAAACATGTTCACTAGAAGAAAACCTCTTTAATAAGCTGGCTTTCCACATGCTGAAGACTAAAAGTAGACCCATGTCTATCACCATGCACTAAACTAAAGTAAAAATGGATCAAAGATCTAAATATTAAAACAGGAACACTAAATCTACTGGAAGACAAAGTAGGTAGAAATCTTGAAGACATACTAGTAGGCAGAGAGTTCATGAACAAAACCCAAACTGCACGGGAAGTACTTCAAAGAGTCAACAACTGTGATCTCATTTTATTAAAAAGTTATTTCACGTTAAAAGCAATTACCAGTGGAGTGAAAAGAAAACTCACAGAGTGGGAAAAAATTTTAGCCAACTGTCCCTCAGAAAAGGGACTTCTATCTAGGACGTATAAAGAATTGAAAAAATCAAACTCCCCCGAACTCAAAGACCCAATCCAAAAATGCGCATCTGAGATGAATACACACTTCTCAGATGAAGAAATACAAATGGCAAATATATGAAAAAAATGTTCAACATCATTGGTCATTTGAGAATTGCAAATTAAAACCCTGAGACTCCATCTCACTCTAGAAAGAATGGCTATATCAAGAAATCAACCAGTAACAAATGCTGGCAGGACTGTGGGAGAAAAAGAACCTCTCTCCACCGTTGGTGGGAGTATAGACTAGTGCAAGCACTGTGGAAATCACTGTGGAGATTCCTCAAAAAAGTAGGATTAGAGGTCCCATTAGACTCAGCCATTCCTCTTCTGGGTATTTTCCCAGAAGAACTGAAAACATCATACCACAGTGATATATGTACATCCATGTTTATAGCAACACAATTTATAGTAGCTAAATCTTGGAAACAACCCAAATGCTCATCAACTAAGGAATGCATAAAAAAGATGTGGCATTTTCATATGATGGAGTACTACTCAGCTATAAAGAAGGATAAACTTGAAGTGTTTATAGGTAAATGAATACAACTTGAGACCATACTCATAAGTGAAATAAATCAGACATACATGTAAATATCGCATTGTCTCCTTGATGTGAGAAACTGAGAGAGTAAATAAGGATCAAAATGCACAATAGATACTATGAAAGGAGAAGAAACTGCTCAAAAGGAAAGTCAACTGGGATGGGGAAAGGAGAAAAGAAGGAAGGGAAAAGAAAAAAATATGTATGTATATACAAGATAGCTAAGATAATTATACTAGTAATTTCTACTAGCTCATTAAAAGAACGATTTATGCTTATATTGTTTGATCAATTTTTTTAATGCCTATATCTTTTAATCTGAGCAACAACTTTGAATATAATACACAATATATTAGCCATTGTTAATCTCCTAATATCTTGTTTTGAAATTATGTATCATTGTTTTTTCTCTTTAAAATGAAAAAAATGAGCCATCTGTTAAAGCAATCTCAAATGCCCTGAAAGTGATTCATTGACTGCTTGAAAGAAGTCACATTTTTAAAAACTGAAGGCATTTTGTCCCTTTTGGCTATTTCTTTGATCAAAGACAACTGTATACTAAGAAGTACCTTTCTTATGTTTATAGGTTGTTGCTAAGTTTTCACGTGGCTATATGGCAGTCTTCAGAATGAAGGCAATCATGGTTTTCTAAATATCAGTATAAGGTTTAATATCATAGGGCCCAGGATATAGCTCAGTGGCACAGTGCCTGCCTGGCAAGTGCAACGTCCAGAGTTGGATTCCTGATACTCTGCCCCTACAAAGCTTTACTATTATAAGCTCTAAATTTAGTTTAATATATTCAACAAGTAATTATGTTTAAAGTCATTAGAATTTTCAAACATACTTTATTTTTTCAATTTTTACTTTTAATCAGTACATGTTTGCAGTACATGATGATCACATCCCTTGTGGGGAGTTGGTGTATGCACATAACACATCCCAATTCTTTTTTCATTCTTTCCCCTCTCCCTTTCTTTCCCCCTTCCTCTACCTCTTGGTCCCCTTTGCATCTGCAAATGATCCATCACCTCACTTCGTACTACCTTTTATTTTGCTCTTCATTTATATTTTGGGAAATTATTATGATTTATGTAAGTAACAGCCTAGATAGTTGTCTTTAAAAAAGTACAGATAGCATTTTTAATGTATCCTCAAGCTTTAAAAAAAATGTAGGTGTCTTTTGTCTGATGGAATATTTTGTAGGTCTTAAAATTTCTAACTTTCCTGTGGAATCGAATTTCCTAAGTGCCGTTCTAGTTTTCATCAAGAAGTGCTTTAGCTAGAAGTCTACGAATCTATTTACATCTGCTGTTTGAAAGTGAGCTGCAGGTGTAGCTCTCTGGCGCTGAAGTTTGCTCTTCATTGTGGTTCCTCACAGGCCCCAATCAGGTGACAGTGTGATTTTCGGGCACTGTACTTGACTCAGGCTGCTGCCTCATGGCTTCCAAAGACAGCACCACAGAGTGGCAGGAGAGCAGGCTCACCTCCCTGGCTCTCCTCTGTCAGTGTTGTCTAGGAGGACACTTTTTCTTTCTTTTTGCCTTTGTCTTTGATTTTAGGCATTGCTTGGATTTTATCCTTGTCAATCTTCTTAATTCCTTGTTTTGTCTCTCTCTCTGTCTCTCTCTCATCACACATAGGCAGGTGTGGTAGATGCTGGCACTAACACACATGCTGCTGAATCCAAGGAAGGGTGACTTTATTAGTAAATGTAAATGTTTGGGCTTCTTTTCTTTTGAGTTATGTAGAAGTATATGACAGCTTGACCTTCGAGCCCTTTGCCTTTCTTAAATACATATTGGCTTTAGGATATCATGATGCTGACAACTTCAAAGTGATGTAATCTGAACTCACATTTTCATATTTTTCAGTTACTAGGTCTGTATTCACATGAAAGCTGCAAGGAGATTTAGGCTCTCTTAGAACTGGAGAGAAGGTCCTATATCCATCCATCCATCCATCCATCCATCCATCCATCCATCCATCTTCCTACTCATCCATTCTCCCACTCATCCATCTAGCCAGCCAGCCAATGGTGATTCTCCTTACCCACATAAATTGAGACCACATGTATTTTGCTCCCTAAAACAGAGAGATTCTTTTTTATGGTAGAGTTCTTGCATGTAACTAAGTGCCTTAAACTCAGTCTCATATGTCAGAACTCCAAAGGAGTCAACAGTTGTTTGGAGTAAGTAGTTGAAGACAGTCAAACTAGCTACTCAATTTTCCAATCTCTGTACCTATATGAAGGCAGAGCCCAGGGTACCTTTTGCACCTTGTACCCTTATTGCAGATTCCCTTTTCATTTGGAACTGTCCTTATAGCTTGCTTCACTAGACTCTCAGAGTGTCTAATTTCTGGATCAAGCCTATCTCAGCCAACGGTGAACTCAGCCCAGGTCAACATCTTTGCTTCTCCTCACTAGGGAAGGGACAAAGGGTGGCTTGGACTTAGGCTGGCATGAACTGATTTCTAAAATTCATGTACATTCATTCCTATCATATCCATGTAGGCCTCAGATAAAAAGCATTTGTGTTTTTCTGTATTGTGGCAGAGTGCTTAGCATAGTACTGGCTCACTTTAGGATAGTTGGTTAATTAATTAGGAAACTATCACTGTGTTATTTTCCTCCTTGTGTTTTGCTGCTCTCTGACCTAAGGAGACAAACCAGTAGCGCTGCACACTGCATGTTTTAGATCACCTCAAGTGTTTTTCTTTTTAAAAAGGCTTCATCCCAGATCTCCACAGGCAAATCCAGGACATGGGCACTAACCCCCCCCCCCC
>RJWT010002683.1:0-39672 GCA_004365215.1 Cuniculus paca | reverse complement strand
ATAGCTTCCATACTCAATGGTATGTCTATATTAAAAATGCCATACTGAGACAGGGGTCAAGTTATAATTTAAGAATGATCTAAAAGCCTTATGTCCATTTTGTCTTTCTCAAAGTGTAAACAAAAATCAAGTGCATTCATTTGAATTACATTATAATGAAATTTGTTTATTTCTTGCCCAAGTACTTGTGTAGCATGTAGCAGTAATATGAATTGTGAACTGGTTTTGAACTATTATGTCTATAATGAGGAATATAACTAGTTTTAAAAAAAGTCAAGGGCACAATAATATAGCCTGATCTTTTTCATCTAAAAGATAATGATGTCTCATACATAGAAATTCTAATTTAGAAGGACTAAGTGAAGCTTAATCATTGGCATTTTGTTACAATCTGCAGTTGTCGTGGTTGAGAAACATTGATCTAAATTAGCGTCATCCTAGCTCACAACAGTACTCAGAGACTCAAGGCATATTTTCACAGAATGTATTTTGTGGTTTTTATTGATTTTGTATCCAAATTTTCCAGGTTTAAAAAATTACAAGGTTATGCCCAGTTATAAAAACTTGATAATAAAAATTAGACAGCTATATTTTTAAAAGCCTATTTGATTACATTTCTTATATGATAAAGTTCTAACTTTTCATTTAATCAATATACGAGAAAGTAAAGAATGTCATGTCTTTTCTTAATATTCTTTTGAGAGTTGAATATAAAAACCATTTTATTGAGTTTTATCCACAAAGAATAATTAGATAAAAGTAAAATATTTTAAAAGTTTATTTTATGTGAAATCATATGTTTATGATCTTTCTTATTTACCTATAAACCAAAAAATAACTTAATCAAAGAATTAATAATTTTGGTTATTTCACAAAGATTAATGAATAAACTCTTTCTTTAAATGGCATTTAAGTATCTTAATTAGCTTATTAATTAACTGATATTCTCAAGCTAAATGAGAATTCTTCTGATTAATATAATGATTATTTTCATACCCTAAATGATGATTTTCTGGATATTTTAAAACATAGAAAGTCTTCTCACTTCTCACTTACCCCTGATTTCCTCAGTGTTCAATGGGTTATACCATTTTAATTAACATGTATATTGGTCTGGGATACTGGTCATTAGGGAATATTCATGAAAAATACGTTAGGATTTCCATCTCCTGAACATCTTAGTTTAGCCCAGCATTTGCAAACTTTATTGCATGAATAAATCATCTGAACCATGTGAACTCTTTTTTTGTGTGTGGCCCCGGGGATCAAACTCATGACCTTGCGCTTTCCAGGCAGGTGCTTAGGCCACTGAGCAAAATCCCCAGCCCTAACAATGTTTTTTGATGTAGTAAATATAGTGCACAGCCTGAGATTCTATGTTTGGAACAAGCTCCAAGTGACACCCATATTACTGGTACCAATGCCACACATTAGTTTTTAAGATGTTGCCAACCACGTAGGTCCACAGGCTCAGCTCAGCTTTTTTTGCTTGCCACTGACCAAAGCAAAACATGCCATTTGTATTTGGTAAAAAGAAAAAAGGATTTGTTCAAAGCTAGCTCTGAGGAGATGGAGGGCTCCATTTGCCTCAACCATCTTCCCATGTGTACAGGTGGGCAAGGGTCTTTTATACTGAGACTCAAAGGAGAGGGAGGAACAGAGAGATAACGCAAATCTGGACACTTGGTTTATCACTTTCAGCCACCTTCAACTCATCCTCTGCATTTTGGGGAAATGAAATCAGTTTCTGGGCATCCTGTGGCCAGGAGATCTACATATTCTGTCGTTTCTTTTGGACTGAAGGGAGGAGAGGGTATTTGTTAAGTGTTTAGGAGGAAGTTTGGAGAAGTTGCTTATCTCTATAAGAAAAAAATTCTAACATTTTCAGTTCTATTTTGCAGTACTGGTCAAAAAGTTAATCCTTTTTGTAGTTTTGCCTATTAGTGGCTCCTTTTTAGTTACTAACATATTTTTTAAGAAATGAAATCAAATATATGTATATATATATATGATCTTTGCCATTGTTCTGGTTTTAATTCTTTTCTCTCCATTAACTATAACCTGTTTGAAGGCAGGAATCAAGTTTTATATTGGCTTATTTCATAATGCCTGTGTGCCTGGGATCAGCGAAAGTGAGTACTCAGTAAATGTTTCATAGATGATATTTGATAAAATTTTTAACCATGCGTGAGGCTAGAGTGCATTGTGCAATTTCTTAAAGCATATGATCATGTTAAATACAGTTTCTGATAAATTTGGAGATGACAATCTCTGTGTTTAAACGACTGGTGACTTCTATAGTACTCTGTAACCCCGTCGTCAGTCTCCTTTGTACCCCCTGCCTGTTTTCCTGCATGACAGGCTGGGCATACAGTAGCAGTTGCTGTGCTACACAGGCCCTGTCACTTCATAAAGCAGCTTTCAGAAGAACTGTACATGGATGAAAAGGTCTGTGGAGAGGAAGCAGCAGTGTGCCTCATCTGTGGAAAATGTGTGTAGGAAAATATAAATTCTAATTATTTCTACATGCTTCTTTTGAACAAAAGTAGGAATTGTGGGCTTCATTTTATTACCTTAATTGGGCATTAGCAGTCTTTTATAAATACTGAAGTGGCCAGAAAGTCATAGTATTTCTATATATATATATATATATATATATATATATATATATATATATAATTTTTCTGGATGTATGGTGATTGGCATTCAAGTTTCAAATAATTTATTCTAGGGCTTTGGTTATTTATTGCAATAAAGCAAGTGGGTATGAAAACACATATTGTTATTTGTTGTATAAACCCCCACCTTATGTTACCCAGGATCCCCATTTTCACTGTCTTGAGAAATGCTTCTTTCTAGTTAATCTGGCAAAAATGTGGGTCTGCTTTAAGCTGTCTTCCTAGTGTATGCATTCTTACATGCAATCATCGTGTTGCAAAGAGACCATTTTCCTGGTGACACAGAGCCTTTCCCAACAGCTTTGCAAATACAACCTCCTGCTGCTTAGGGTCTATCACTGTCACCAAAGAAGTGCTATTTTGTTTTTATTTCTTTAGCATGGGTGACTTGATGTAACAATGGCAATCAGTTTTCAATACTTAATGAGTTATAAAGAGAGCATAGAAACCGAAACCAAGGAATCATGGTCTTATCTGAAGGATTGTGAAATTTATTATAAACCAGTGTTTGTATTTAATCAAAGATAGTACCAACAGAATCATTTCATATACATAGCCTGCAACAGAGTGGATCTTGAGAGTTGAGTCAAGGCTGAACACTGTATTTAGATTGCAAATTATCAAGCTAACTCAGCAGACTACAAAATCAACTGGAAGCTTTTCAGCATTTAATTAAACAGGACAAAGGAAAGTCCCAATAATAACAGTGTAAAACTGCCTGAGAAAAATTATGAATACAAAGGAAAAAATCATCAGTAATTAACCCCAATCTGAGACTGCAGAGAAACCTCCAAAACAGGAGAGGAGTACATGCAAGTAATGCTGAATTTGCTTATCTCAAATGACTGTCTTGTGTTTAATCTAGCTATAAACTCAGAACAGTACTCAATTGTTAGGGAAAGAAAGTTCCACGTGGAAATTCCCCAAACCTTAATAGGCAGATGAATTTCGCATCTAGTGGGAACATGTCCTCTTGCTTCAAAGTTGGAATTTTATAACATGACTTCACCATGTCAGGTTCAGTCATTGTGACAAGGGGGAAACCCTGAAGAGATACAATGGCTATGGTGTTCTGGGGTTGATGAAGGGAGGAAATTTTGCTTAAGTAAATCTAAAAAGTATTTCCCTCTTATTAACCTAGAAAGATCATTTAATTTTTTCTAGTTTATGTATTAACTTCTTTTGTGAAACATATTTTGATTTTCAGTGGTTGATTTAATGCTTTAAAATAAATTAGCATATCTCATATTACCTTATAATTATTTAGTTTATATCATTAGTCTTTTTTTGAGAACCTTCTAAGTATAGTCTGAATCTTGTATTACCCATTCCTGTATTTCAGCACATGAGACAGTGACTAGTCACGTAATTGCTCTGAGCTATAACCCCAGACCTTTTTCTAGCTTTTATTTTGAGACAGAGTCTACCTCGATCACTAAATTGCCCATGTTGAGTTTGAACTTGAGATCCTCTTGCCTCAGACTCCCATGTCTTTAAATTGTAAGTGCTGAAAAGCATATGAAGATATGCAATAGATATAAAAAATTGGACATATGTAACAAAATAACATTAACTACATATTAGGATCAGTTGATCTTAAAACTGAGCTGCCATCATGAATATAGATTGTGATTTCAAACGAGGAATCTTGATAAAAAGTCATGAACTGAAGAAATCCTTGCTTGTGAAACAGTATTTCTATATTGCCATATAGATACTGAGAGTTCAGTAAATATTGATTAATTATAATTGACATATCTTGTACTGTCTGATTAATAATTGTTAGTAGTAAAAATACAATGATAGTGACAAGTTTTATTTTTAAAATTTTGAAATTTACAAGAGTTAAATTTATTAAATGGCCCTATATATCATGGAAAATACCCATATAGTAAGGTTATTCATCACATTATCAGCTATATGACTTTATGTAGGATTTTATTTGTAACATTTAGATAGATTTTAATAGTCTATACTATCCACCCTTATGCTTGAAAACATTGTTTTTTTTATTTTGTACATTTATCATTCACCCAAAAGACTTAGGAAATGTAGTTATATCTACTTTTTTTACTAAAGTAAAATTTTTGCAGAAAAATTGGCTTTTATTTATATGCCTCAATTTCAGTGATGCACTGAGATAGGCCATTATGTTTGTCCCACCATAAAAATAGTAAGTGTGCTTCTCCTTAAATTAAGTTACAGTTTATAATCCTAATGCTACCATTGTTTCCTTGACTATTTCAAACTTGATTTTTTTCTAAAGTACCAATTTATTACTGAAAAGTTATCTGTTTGATAAATGCACTTGCGATTTATATAAATTGCACATTGTTAGCTTTTATAATGATTAAAAGTATTATTTCTGAATGGGTTTTTTTAAAAAATAATATCCCAAACTATGGTTAAAATTGCTATTTTGAAGATTAAAGAGAATTTGGCCTAATGACTGTTTAAACTAATGCTTTTGCTAATAGCATTCCACTATTGTAAATATCAACTCTGAGTGACATTACAAATTTCAGTAAAAATAACCCCCTGGTAATTGATTCTTGGCTCTTATTCTTTAGTTTATTATGAAAGGGGATTAGTTTCAGTTGTTTAATTTGCCTGCCTCTGTGCATTTGCTCAAACTGTTCTCTCCACCTGTAATACACTTCCCTCCTATCTCTATTTAAATCTCAACCACGTTTTATAAGTCTCAGCTCAATGATTATCCACGCAGTGGATGTCATCCTAGTGTCTCAGCGTCATAGGCATTCACCAAGTATCCACAGGCTCTTTATCTCTTTTGAGGAGTTCGCAGATCAGTTTAATTGTTTGCCTTTTTACTTTACACCTCTAATGATTCCACTAAACATGTACTTAATAATACAAATTTAAGTGAATATATATAATTGGGGGCTAGAGAGGAAAAGGAAAAGAGAAATTTTAAGAAAAGAATGATTTTATAGTCCCCAGTTATACTTGGTTTCACACAAAACTAATGCTCTGAATGAGCACAAGCTTCTAGTCTTTGTTCCCTCAGTCTCATAATTCTACCTCTCAAGTAGCAAGATCTGAGCATTGTGCTGCATTCTTTTAACAGGAGCCCCACTCACAGGCATTTGCTTGTTTTGATGATCACTCAATAAAGCAATGATCTATTCCAACCCTGAAGGGAACCTGACTGAATAGGATTTAATGATTAAAAAAAAAAAAACAAAAAACCTCAGTCATCAATAAAATATCTTCTGGAAAATTTTAACAATTTTGCTGTTTCCCTCTGACTTACTATCTTTGTATCCTAACCTTCATATTAAATGTGATTCTACTGTATCTTGTTATAAATATCTCTTTGCATATATAATTTCTCTTAGACTATTCAGTGATGCTTTCAATTCTCATTCTCTTTCTTTCATTAACAGTTATGATATCCACTTTTGATACACTTTGATGGTGACAAGAGCTTATTCTTTCACATTCTTTGTTGACTGTGATGGTAGTGTGACACAAGTAGACTATAAATATGCTATTCAGATGTTTCATTCCCTCTTATGTTTTTATTATTTACAATGAGAAGTATAGGATTGAGGTAGCAGCTGTTCCAAAGTGCAGAAAAAAAACACTTGAAGCATTGCTGGACCCAATCCACAGCACAGATTCAAGGCATCTGATCCCAGCTGACTCCATCAGGTTCACAGCAAATCAAATACAGTACGCTGTTGTTTTTGCAGCGTAGTGGTAGTGGTGGTGTTGGTGGTGGTGGTGATAGTAGTGGTAGTGGTGGTGATAGTAGTGGTAGTGGTGGTGTTGGTGGTGGTGGTAATGACATACCTATAACATAGGGTTCTTATGTGTATTACATGAGTCAAATGCGTCTTAGAAGGGAATCTGACATGAGTACATGCTCAATAAATATCAAGTATTATCATTATAGTCTGAAAATATATTTTAATCACTTTATGCATAGTATCTCAATAAATATTAAAACAACTGCATGAGATGAAAATTTTCATTATTTCCATGTAGCAATTGGTAAGCTCAGGCACAGAATTAAATAATTTTCTCAAGGTCACAAGTAGGAAAGTGAGACTTTGAACAAAGAAGTGCTGATTCTGGAGTCCACTACTAACCAATAAACCATTCTCATGTTTCTTTTGCTATGTGCTCAACTTATTGTAACAAATGCTAAGGACACTAGAATGTCAGTTCATCCTTCTGATTTATCACACACATACTCCAAGGCAATTTTGAACAGAGTTTAGATAACAGCCAAATGATGGGGAAGGGGGATAAGATAGAAAAAAGATAACATCTCAAAATTTGCCACTTTAGGATTATTAAATAACCCCATGATTTAATTTAAAAAGTTTTTGAAGTGTGGATATGGTAACACTTAATCTGTTTTCCAGTCCAGAATTGGAGTATATGCCTACAACGCCTTATTGTGAGGTCGAGGTAGGAGGATTAGAGTTCAAGGCTAGCCTGTGGTACCTGATGAGTTCAAGACCAGCACAGACTACATAGGGAGGCACTCAAAAATGAAAAACAAAGAAAATTTTTTTAAAAAGTGTATTCTCCAGAATTTCTTTTTCAAGAGCTAGCACATAAGAATGAGATATTCAGAGCAAATTACACTGACTCTTTCCAAGCTAAACATATTAAAAATGCTTGCTCATTTATATATGTAGATGTTTCACAATGGAATGCAAAGGCAAGTGAAGGGTTCTTTGTTAGAACTCTATTTTAAAATCTAACTCTTCTTAGCCAGGAATGGTAATAACATAAGATTTGCTAATGTAATCGAAGTATTTGGTTTAGGTAGCCAATTTTTATCTCACATCAAGGTAAGTAGAAAAATATTCTGATGACAGAAGATATCTTGTTTACTTCAAATCATTGTGAGTTGGATGTAGAGGAAGAGAGCACACATCATTTGTATTAAGATGATGGATATTTCCACAGGAGAGTATTCATTGTTACATTTCAGTTCTACACTGGGATCATGATGGAATCCCACTGTACAGTGGAATCTGTTAAGGTCTTCTGTTGGGTCAGATTGATGACATTCTTTCTTGGTAAAACTGATTTATTCTGGCAGTTGTTCTGACATGACTGTAAAGTTTAAAAATTTTTTTTCATTAGTACATGTTTGCCATACATAGTGAGCACATTCATCACAGTGAATTTGTACCTGTATACATCATATCTTATTCTTTTTTTCCCATTCCCCTCCCCTCCTTCAACCCGTCTTCCTCTTCCCATTTGCAAAAGCTTCGTTTCCTTTATTTTTCTCATTCTTTTTAAGAAATTCCTTTCTACTTTCCTTCCTTCCCCCTCTACTGTCTGTTCCCTTTTCCATTTGAACAACTTCTTCCTACCTTCCAACCTCGATTTTGTTCCTTATTTACCAAATTCAGAGATTTGAAAAGAGGAACTAACTTTTTAAAGCCTTGAAATCTCTGCTGGTTGAGTATGAGATAAGAAAGTTTCTTAGTTACTTTCCTCATCACTGGAAAAAAATACCACACATCCACTATGTAAGGGATGAGAGATTTATTTTGGGTCATGTTTCCTGTCATGGTGGGCTGACATCAAATAAGAAACAACGTGGCAGAAGGGAATGATGGAGGTTGCTGACTTCATGGCATCTGGAAGGCAAAGAGAGAGGAAAATATAGGCACTAAACCAGCTGCCCAGTGTCCCATCCCTTCTGACTAGACCCCACCTTCTACAGCACATGTAGCTATAAACTCATCAGCAGACTAATCTACCAATGAATATAGATACCCCCATGATCCAGTCATCTTCCCAAAGCCCCACAAATGAGCTCAAGAGGCATTAGGGGGACATCTAGATATAAGCCATAAAGTAAACATGATCTACTTTCATTATTTCTTCTCATCACAGTAGTAGAAAAGGAGGTCATATTAGGTCAGATCACAAGTGAAGAGAAAGCCAAGACTCTCATCTAATTTGGCTCCCCAAATGGAATTTACATTTTACCTGAATTTCAAATGTTTTATTGTATTCCCAAATTTCTAAACAAATACTTAAATTTAGAAGTTTTGGGAATATTGCTCAACTTGGCAACTTAAAACATATTCTTCTAAATCCTTATGGAAATGAAAACAATCCTATCACAGGGTATATATTACAGTAACATTTTGGCAGTGAGACACATCAGTAACATTTTTCATTTTTTTCTAATATAGCAAAATTTACTGGAAGAAAAGTTTTCCTTTTGGAGGACATGTTATTATTCCAGTAAGACTTTTGATATGTTTACCTTTTGATCTAAAATTAATGGCACAAGAGAAAGGATTGTGTAAATTAATAAAGCATAAAAATATAGATAAGGGAAGATAATATTGAAAAGAAGACATGTTGAACAAAATTCCTAAAACCTGATGAGATAATAGATACTTATATGTAAACATCTCTATGAGTTGGAAAGAATGGAAATGGGATTTGACATAAGCTCATGTGTGTTTGTGTGTGTGTGTGTGTTGTGTTTATCAAAGGGGAGAAATTATCACAAAGGTACACCAATTAAGGCTAAATTCTAAGAAATTTTAGTTTTAACAATTGTATTCATATCCCCATAATGATAAAAATTGAATACGTTTCTTTTTATGGCTTTATCTGTATGTCATATAAAACACTGTGATGAGAATATGGAGTGTCTGATCAGTCATGGAACAACACTTCCCATGTTGATTCATCTTAACTTTCCTTTGCGGAGTGACTTATTTTGGTAAGGCTCTGAAGAGCAGTGTAAAGTATTGTGATCAAACTGGCCACTTGGCTCTCTTTACATCCTTCCAGTTGATAATGACTAATGTTCTTTTAGTTTACTCTACAAGGCAGACTCACACTGTGGAGAAAATCCTGTCCTGTCTGACAGGGACATGATTGATGTCCATTAGCAGGCGGATTTTCCCCAACCTTAGCCTTGGGAAATAAAAGCAGCCTTTGCCATATAGAACTTCTGGGTGACTCCTGTGATTACCAGTCATTTCTTCTAGTAAATTTTGCCAATGCTTTTTTTCAATATCACATCCAGGGGACCAGAACTATTGGGTAGAGAGGAGGAAGGTTGGGGCCCATTCTTTACTCGGTTCCAGTCACATACTGGTTTTGACTGCTAGTGTGTGTCTAAACCACCTGCAAAGCTTGCAGACATACAGTTTGTTCGTTCCACTTCCAGAGTTTCTGACTCATTATGGGTCTCAGATGAAGCCTGTTGTAATCTCAGGTAATACTGATGCTGCAGATCTGAGTATCACACTTTAAGATCCAATGCAGTAAGGTGTATACATATCGTACTTGGAGTTCAAACAAATGCTTTCTCTGCAGTGGTGTTCCATTGGAGGACAGAGGTACTTAGGATTTGTAAAAATTGGTCATTCAGAAAAAAACATTCACAGATATTTCCCTATATGATGAAACTATAGTTCATAATGGACTTATGTATTCTATATACCTTTTAAATAGGGGGTGATTGATCCCTTTCAATCACTGTGTAGAATCAGAGACATTAGGTGGGAAAAAAGGAGAAAAGAGTCTGGCTTAAATAATAGACATTTCAGGAAAGCTGGTTTCAGATAGCCATTTTTCAGTTGTGAGGAACTCTGGAAACAATGAAACCATTTGTTCTTGTCATTTATGTAATTTTTTTTGCTTTGTTTTGTAACTGAGAATAGAACTTGGGACCACTTTTATTTGTTTGAAACTAGGAATTGAACTCAGGACCTGATGCTTGCAAGGCAGGTGCTGTGTCACTGAGCTAAATCCCTGGCCCCTATTCATGTGACTTCTAAAAATTTTCTTTTGTCTCTTTTTCTCATGCAGTCAAAGTAAGACAGATTTTTCTGGCAGTGTAAATAGCATATATCTAAAATAGATAAACAAAAGATTATCACTACCGGCCACTGTGGGACTGGGACCTCCAGAGCCCAGCCTCTCCCTGTGAGTCAGCATCAGTGTGGACTTTGGGGAGGGAGAACTACACAGGTCCCTCCAGAAACAGCACCATGCGTGGGCTGCTGTGGGACCGGGACCTCCAGAGCCACGCCTCTCCCTGTGAGTTAGCATCAGCATAGACTGTGGGGAGGAAGAACTAGACCAGTCCCACTGGAAATAGTGCAATGGGTGGGCCTCTGCCTGGAGGGGAACATCCAGAGCCAAGCCTCTCCCTGTGGGCCACTGCTGGCAGGAGCATAGTTGAATCCTAGCTCCTTCAGGCTCGTGGGTTGGCAAACAAAAGTGTCAACTCCCCCCCAAGTGATTAGTGGATTCAGAGGAACACAGGCTTTGATGATAGTTATTAAGGTGAAATGCAATTGAAAGCCTGTGGTGCTTTGGTGTTTCACTGACCTTGCAGGTCTAGGGCCAGTGGTCTGATCATCTATTCAGAAGATAGCAGTGTGCAGCATGGCATCTAGGGAGAGTCTCCTTCTGAGGGTGTTAGCCATTGTTGATTCCCTACAGTCTTGCTCTGAAGTCCTATATTATTTACTGTTTTGTTGAGTTGGGTTTTATTCTCTTTTGCTTTGTTTGATTATGCTATACCTGGTGACAATAGCAGCTATTTCAATGATAGTAAGACATATATATGGTAGCCATTTCGAATTTACCGTTGTCTCGTTTTGTAGTCTTTTATTGCATCCATTGTTTCATTTTTACTGTTTCTACTCTATTCTGTTCTGTTTGATTTTTACTGTGTCCGAAAGTATGTGCAGCTATTTTGAAGACAACAAAAGGCATTATGGTAACTATTGTTAATTTTGTAATGTTACGAAGTCTTGTATCACTTACTCTGGTTTGTTCTGATTGGTTTTATTCTGTTTTATTTTCCTTTGTTGTATCCTCTTTAAAATAGAAAAAAAAAGAAAAAAATTGTCATTACCTTTATGATGTATATCTGCTACATTTCAATCTTGAAAGAAAATATACATAAGAAGTAAACACTTGATCTTCTTATACAGGTTGATTTTCTCCTACTAGTAAACCATTGGGTAAAAATGTATATAAAAAATTCAACTCTTTTAAGTAGGTAACCATTTAGCTTCTGACATGAAATGACTCATAACTATCTTTCTGTTTCAAAAGATTGAAATTGCTGTTGAAGGCATGGTTAATTTTTAATGTATTTTCCCCCCAAAGTTAGACTAACTTTTAAAAAATCCAAGTCAGAAAATAAAATGGATGTTATCCCATGGATGGATGGCATCAATTGAAATGTATTTTTTTTCTTCAAGGTGATTGATGTAATTTTCTATTAAAGTGACCTTTGCTAGAAATGTTTTCCCTGTAATGATTTCCTGTCCCTTTGGCTCAGCAACCAGAACAGAAAAACTGGCGTAAGCCTGTTTCAGCTACATGATGTTGAAATAAGATGAAAATCTGACGCTGAAGCAAGCATAGCTAAAATGCCATGTGTTAGCCAATCCAAAACTAGTCTTCTTGCTCAAAGACTGTGCGTGCCTCCTTGGTAGAATAGCACTGAATGCTTTCATGGAGTCCCACTTCCTCTACGGTGAATCATCTGTGATCATAGGAGCAACGTTTGTGGTCATAGGAGAATATATTAACATGATCTGGGCCATGCATAGGAATATAAATATGAGCACAGAAGAAAAAGGTTATAATCTAAAGAAAGGCTAGGCAAAAAGATGCTGAAGCTATGATACAGGTAGGAAGAGTAGCATCAGAGAAGGGGACGGGAATAATCACAGAATTTGAAGTAGCTGGCTATTTGATTTGTAAGTGAGAATCAGGATTTGTGTGTTTACGTGTGCATGCACATGTGTGTACCAGTTCTTCGTAGTCTGTGATCCTCTTGTCATTGTTGTTATATCTTTCTCTATTTTATCTTGTGTTTCCTGGGCCGTCTCCTCAGTACCATATTCCGTCACCTCCTCTCTAAAGTTCAACACTTGTTCCAGTGCAAAAATCCCTCAATATATTACTGATCACATCTTAGAATTGATGTTCTCAATTCCTGTTATACCACAGATCATACCTCTTTTATGAGCCATACATTTAGTACCACAGGGAATGTTAGAAAAATATACCAGCATTCCCTTGATTTTCAGAATGATTTAAGTATTAATTCTGAAGGAAAATTAATTTTCTGAGCCTATGTTTATTGTTTGCTCTATGTACACACAAACACACACACATGCATATACATATGTGTAACTACTTAATGAGATACCAATAAGAAACACTAATAAGAGGAAAGCATAATTTTTCTCATTTTTACTTCTATTTGAATTTACTGAAACCCCCATTTAAATAAACACTGTAAATTTTGCTCTGCATGCCAACTGGTTTCCTTGTAAATAATTATTCATTAGCTATAAATATAGATCCTATATTTGAATGTATTGTGAATTACTTTGAAAGTATTTTAGTATAGAATAATGAGATTAAGCCTAGGATAGTTTTTGTTTAGAATTTTTGGTGGCATGATTTCAAGGAGAAAGTATGCTTAATATGCAGATCACAGACACAATTAAAATTGATTTAAGTCAATTAGTTTAAATTCAAATACCTCTAAAAAGAAATAAAAATAAATGATTTCACTGCACAAAGATCAAAAGTTAGAGACACATACATATAATATAGAGTATGTGTCTAGATAATGCAAGAATTATAAAGTAATAAATAAAGGAAAGAAACTGTGAAGAAGACTAGAAAATTGAATTAAGTATTTTCTCGGTCTTCAAATATCTCTAGATACACTTTTTACTTTATATTCAATATCATGGGTTATCATGCTTCCCTTCCTCTGTTATTTTATTATGCTCGGGCCTCTAACTGTTTCAAAACATCAAATCTGGCAATTTGGATATCAAGTAGTGAAGTATTTGTCCAAATAAACCTAATCTGACTTGCTTGCTCTTAGAAGATACAGCAGTCACTCTTGCTATCAACCTTTCTTTGATTTTAAGTTTGACTGTGTTTGATAAACACTTAGAAAAGTCTGTTTGGAGGGGTATCTGTTGCCCACTGATTATCTTTCTGTCCAGAAAATATGATTCTCAAAGGTTGAAGAAAAGAGTAAGTTCAAAACCTTTAACAAGTTAAATTAGTTTTATGTGTATATTTATATAAATATTTTCCATGCCCATAATTTTTGCTACATATTTTAATCTTTTGAAATTGGTACTTTGTGTCTTTTACTGTTTTGATTATTTTATTGCATGATCCACTGAAAATCATAGATTTCACTGAATTGCACTTAATTTTTCACAATTTTGAAACTCGAACTGTTTAGCAGGTACACGAGTATTCTACAGAGATAAATTTGTTCATAGTAAGCACTTAAATTGAGTATTTTATATTTAGAAATCATTTTCCTAGGAAATAAATTATAGCCACTCTGACAACAAGTTGAATAATCATTCCTGTTGTGTGTGTATTTTTTCTAAATGTACATAACATTTAGGATAAAAGGCTTAATACATACCCTCATTATTTATTAGTCAGAAAATAATCTTAGAAATAGAATTGAAGAACTGGATGTACTGTTTTGCCCATGAGTTGAAGGAGAAAAGAATATTATGTAAGGAAGATGATAGTTATTTTTTCACAGGCAGCTTTGCAAAGGCCAGGTTAACTACCAAGACACCAACGTCACAAATGAAGAATATGCTTTTCTAATCATTCTAATGTATGGTCCACTTTCAATTTTTTTTTCATTTTAAAAAGATCATGTTTCAGGGAAAGCAATTCTCATTCTATCACTAAACAATCTGTTAAAAAAAAGTTCAAGATATTTTTGAGATGAATTTTTTTATTATTAAGAGCTTACTCTGTCCTTCTTTGAAGTACGCTGCACATCACACTTATCAATAAAACATTCCAATGGTTTCCATCACCTCCTTTCAGGCCAGAAAGTCACACTTCCTCTAGTCTGACAAACCTGTTAGGTTACTTCTTTGATGTATGTCAAATGTATCTATGCATCAAATGACACTCCAAGAACTCCAAATATCTCGGTTGTTAAAGTAGAATAGTGTTCTAAAATAGCTGTATTTCATTTTGCTAATAAGCAGGTAAAAGATACAAGTATAAATGATAAAAAACTTACTGTTAAGGTAAATTTGCTTTCTGCCCAAGTATATTGTAAGATTCATTGGAATGGGTTTCTGCTTTATCTTTTTAAAACTCTCCCTTGGTAGAACACTTTGAACAAACTAGATTCTCAACACATTTTCAGTTGAACTTTCAAATTTCTGGAAGCACGTATTTTCTAGAAAAACCATCCTCACCCTATCACCAGGAACAGAGACGAAGGCAAATGCAAAGGGAGAGAAGATCTCGCTGACATTAAGAAAGCTGAGAAAATATGTGTTGTTTCCCTTACTTCTTCTACTCCAAAAAATAAAGACAAACACACTAGCACCCACATATACAATAAGTCCAGGCTTATGAACATTCCAGTTGCAAATTTCCACAGATACAAATGGATCTTGTATTAAGAACACTCATAGATGAGAACAAATCGTATAAGTAGCTACTGCATAGCAGGACTTTGTCCCAGTTTTGCTGCTGTGTGCTTATCGTACAGTGCGATAGTGTACAGTAGCACAGAACAGTTGGCAACTTACTGTATTTGTGTGTATGTTTGGTGTTTTTATGCTTTACATTACACATTTGTGTCAAAGTTATATAATGCTCACTTTGTCAGTTTTATGGATGAATCTGACTTACAAAGCTTCTCCCAGAATGGAACTTGTTTGTAAGTCAGGGAGTTACTACCTGGAAAATATTCCCTATCTATTTTAATTATAAACTGATATTAATAATCTTGTTAACTGAAAGTGCTTGTTTTACATTATTTAAACTCCGCTACCCTATTTGGTGAGATAATATTATTAGGAAAGAAATTTGGTAAGCTCGAAAAAGTCACAATCTTATGTGGAAGGTAGTCAAATTGGATATTTTCTCTGTGTGTCTCTTTTTTCTTTTACCTGTCCTACTTCCTGTAAAAACTACTTTTCTCAATTTGTCTTTGCTCTATTGTTTATCTAAATTACTTGAATATTTTAAATTTCCTCATTCTATTATGTGCTTTTCTTTTCTCCTAAGGTCATCAGATCTCCCAGACCCTAAATTTGGCTCTCTTGACATTGTAGTATTCCACAGTCACAGCTTATGGTCCTCTTTTAATAGAAAGATAGTATATAGTCCCTCTCTCTATCCTTGTTCCCATTTTCAATGTAACCTGCAGCAGTGTGAGTTTTGGTGCCAAACAAACTGAAATCTCTCTGGCAAGGGTAAGCAACCAATGGATATGTTTCAACATTTATACTCCTGAAAAAAGACTTACAGTCATACATTTTATTGGCTAGACATATAAGCCTTTGGCTTTCCTGAAACTCCTATTTTGCTTCTCTGGGACCAGTTATCACCTTATTGCCTGACCTCTTCTTTGTAAGTTTCTCCCATAAGCATCTCTTCTGTGTACCACTTAAACTGTGGTGATTTCTTACATGCATTCTCACAGCCTATACTCTTCTCACTTTAACTGTTAGTCTCATTGAATGCCATTTTCTCCTCATTTAATAAACTCATTACCAGTATGCATGTCAGAGATGAAATTTTGGGATAGAGAAATATGCATATATACTCTGAATTGGAGACTGTTAATCCCAGTTTTCTTAGAGGAATCTAATTTTTGCTGCACATTTCTACACAGATATTGTAGAAATGTTAACAGTAAACAGAATCTTCTTGAAAAAAAAAAACCTCTAATTTTATCGTTATAATCACCATGTCTACATTATGAAGTTTTACATTACATCATCATCCACTTAGTCTTCAGATCTCAGTTATCCTAGCCCTTATGTGGTACATTCAACCCATACTGAATCCCTTTGATCTCATCTCTGAATTGTTCTGAATCTATTTCTTTTTTTCATTAAAATCATCTAATACGAAGTTCAAACTGCCTTAGTTTAAAATAATCAAATAGACAAATAGTGTAACTTTAATCTTCAATGTGTCTTTCTCATATTACCTCATCAGTCAATTAATTCCTCTTTTTGTATCTTAACTTTCAAAAATAAAATTTCCTTGTATCATTCCCCTTTTTAAAGCCCTTCAGTGGCACAACACCACATAAGCTAAAATCTAATCTTTTTGTTTTGTTATTACATATTTACATGAATTATTGCAATGTCTATTTCTCTGCACTTTGTAATTACAATTTCTTTAGGGGTGATGTTTAAATGAATTCATTTACAAAGCAATTTTCAAAATTTTTCTTACTATAATTGTATTCATGCTTTAAGATTCAGATTAGTTTTCATTTCTTGGAATCTTTTTGGTTACTGTGACTACCTATTTTTTGTCATCTCCTAATATCTCATGTATAAACCTATCCAATGCCTTTACTTCCTTGCATTAAAATAGCACAGATGTCTTCTTTCCCATTAGATAGCAAGTTCCTTAAGGCCAGATTTGATATCGGATTTGTTACCATATACTGATTTTCTTGGTTATGCTTCACCTAAGGGTTATCAATTTATGCATCTTGAACTCAGTTGACACTTATTGCAAATATTTCAGTTACTGTCCATATTTTAGCAGCTTTTAATTATTTTGATCATTTTCCCTACAACATGTATCTAAGAAGGCAATTAAAACTGTTTTGCCTAATATGGTTTGTTCACTACAGTTCCAAAGAAAATTAACATAACTCCTGGGTTGTAAGTGAGGAAGTTGAATTGCAGCAAGATGAAGTGAGGTGTCTAAAATCATAGATCTGCTAAGTTGCATAGCCCAGGTTTGTATCCCACAAAATTTGTCTCACAGATAGGTTGACTGAAGAAAATAATTAATGTCTTTTTTTGCCTTATTTATTGCTATAGATATCGCTTTAATATAGAATAGAGATAAATTTACTTTTTGTTTTATAGATATCAAAGCTAACTATTAACCAAAGTCAGATCATATTATAAAGAGATTCAAGAAGCTGGAGTAAGTCAAAATTCTTACAATCCAATCTCCACTAAACTTACTATTATACATAGAACACATCACATGATGCAAGTGTTCATATTTTTATCCCAGTGAAAGATATAATTTCATAAAAAATTTACAGAATATTTTCTAATCTGCAATTGCAAGGTGAAAAGAAGAAAAAAATAATCTGAGAAAATTAGAAATACTTCTGAAAATTAATTTTTTTTTCACCCACATATCTATTCAGACACCTCTGAATTCTATGTCCACAGTGCTGTTTTCTATTCCCTAGTTCTTAAAGTGGGGATAATGGGATCCTTTCCACAGAACTATTAGGATACATATACAAGATAATTTATGCAATTCCTGTCACTGATTTAATTAATTTATCAGTGCAGATATCTTCCTTTTTTGTCTCCTACTGTTTTCCACTCCTGCTCATTGTTCTTAGTATTATTTCCTAGATTATTACTACAATGTCCTTAGGGGTCTCATTCTCTACCTTCTTTTGCAATTTATCTTCTCTGCTTTCTAGGCAAAAAGTGAGGTAATTACAAGGCCATGGAAAGGTCAGCATTCTGATCTCCAGAAATGTTTTTTAATAATGGAGTCTATCATGATACATATTTAATTTATATTTTCTATGTTGAAAGACATAAGGCTTTTGTGAAATTCTATTTCAAGCCATTTTCATGATATTGTAAAACATGCACTGTGGTCCAGGCTTAATCTGTATCCAAAACTTTCTTCTTAATGATACATTTTGAGGCCCTTCCCCTATATCTTATACTAGAATTAACATTAACATGTTTATTCTCTTAATAGCAGAAAATTTGTATGTCATTCCCAGTTCAGTGTTTAATTAGAAGTAATTTATTTAAAGGAAAGGTGGCTTATTACTATGTGTACAATTTAGAGTTCTCAAAAACAAGTTTTTAAATTATTAAAAGGAATTATAATACCTGTGACTATTTTCATGCAACAAAACCCCTTCAAGAAGGGCAATGGCCAAAACCGATGGGAGTATCTTTTTTTGCACCCCTTACAGAGCTCCCTCCCTCCAAAAAAGCCTTTGTTTCCATGGGCAACAGAGCTGCTATGGCACACTGATTTTGTAGCACTCTGATTGCCTCTCATGCCCTGAGGTAAACAGTTGCCTGCTGCACTACATAAATACTGAAAGCACAACTCTCTTGGTAAAAGACTTGACCAGCATGAATTGAGGGGTAACTACAGGCTGCTCCAAAATGCTCACCTCCAACAGCTCTTCCATAAAGGTTCCCAGAGAGAATGCTCTATGCCCTGTGGTTTCAATAATTTCTACCGTTTAGTGATGGGAATCTTTTGTCAGATGTTTGCAGCTTTTATGTTGGTTTGACATACAATAGAATGCCGTTAATGTCATCATTGCCCTTCAAGTTCCCCAGAGAGCATGATTTCCAGCGAATTTGTTTATTTCTAAATCAAGGTGAGTAGAAGGGATTTTCATCATGCTTTGAAAGCAACAGTTTTGGGTGTATGTATATACAATTAAACATAGTTTCTTATGTACCTAAATGGGGTAACTATTTTAATATCAATGTTTACAGTTAATCCTTTTCCTTATTTGCAAGTCCAGACAAGTACCATGATATATTGTTAGAATATTTCTAAACATGTTTGATAAGATTTATGCAATTCAGGTGCTACCCATAACATTGCTTTATGCAATTTAGACTTTCTGAATTTGAGCTTGATCAATCTGTATGTCTTCCTCATTTGTTTCTCATGAGAATATTCTAGAAATAAAACAAAAATAGATCTAGGAAGGAGATGTTACTAGAATCTGCTAGTATTGGAATTATGCCACTTGTTTTAAAATGTAACCCAATTTTCTCATATTTCAAATGTGGCATCACATAGGGAAGCACGGAAAGGTAAAGAATGTGTTGCTATATTCTAAGTATGACTTTGTTTGATGAGAACAAGAATCATGGCACCCAGCTCTCCACTACCTGTGATTTCCCAGCATAACTCGGCAATTAGTATGGCACTTTGCAAGATTTGTAGAAAGATTTAGGTGTAAGTTGACAGAAATATTTTCCGAGATTTTAAAAGAATTAAACCCCACTACTACAGTGGAAGAAGAGACACATAGCCAATATCTCCAGCATGTAAATGTCATGGTAGAAATACTCATTATCTAGGGTTCTGCTATTGATGTCTGAAAAAAATTAAAATAGTGCACTCAGCAATAAACTTCTGTACTATTGTCCATACTTTTTATGACATTCATTTATTTGGTTCTTTTAACTGTAGGGTGAGTTAAGGGATAAAATATCATTTAAGGTTATATAGTATAAGTTGAATTTAAGGGAATTTGAATGATTTCCCTAAGTCACATGGGGGTCATTCACATCTTCTGAATACTTTGTTAGCATTCTTTGTCTTACCCATCTCTTCAAATTCTTGGAAGGAAGAGTGAATTTCAGGACATTAGAATGCAGAGATGAGATAGCAGAATCATTTAAATTTAGATAATCATTTAGCCACAGCATTCAGATAAACTGATACACAAAATATAAATAATTTTGAGACAGAGGGCAAGGAGAAGGATGGGAGGGAAAGGAGATGAAAAAAGAAATTAAATGTGGTTTGTACATGTACTGACTCTATACAAGAAATGTAAGTATTATGCCCTATAAACCTGATAACAAAAAAAATTTAAGAAGAGCAAAATAAAAGATAGGTAATAGAAAACAGGCAGATAGATCTTTAGCAAATGAGAAAGGGATCTAGATGTGGAAGAAGGGGAGAGGAAAGTGAGGGAGGAGAGGAAAAGAGGGAGTAATAATTAAGATATGATGAGCATGTATTTATTCCCTGTGATGAGTGTAACTATTATATACAGCAAACATGTACCAATAAAAATATTCATTAAAAATAAAATGACTTTATTAGAAAAGCCCCCTAAAAACGTATTCAAATTTTCCAGAAAATTCTTCCATAGAGAACTAAAGATTCATTGACAGAATTTAGAGCAGGTTGCAAAGTTAAAAAAAAAAAAGACAGGTGTAAACATGGTTTTAGAAAATAAAAGGACAAAATACTAGTGACCAAAACATTTGTAAAATGTTTTAACTGAATTACTATTTTATCAATTACTATTTTATTGATCATTTAGATCACTCACATCACATAATTGAGATATGTTGCAACTGGGTTACATTTTTTCTGACTTCGTGTCCTATGATCTTTTCACTTCTATGCTAATTGAGATAATGTCCTAAAATCTTCAGCAGTATTCCTAGAATGGTGTATAATTGTAGCCAAGTCCCCACGTGCACTGTCTTAATGTCCAGCTGCTCCATGAACACAATCTACATAGTGGTTTTCTTCACTTAATTCTCCGATTCCATTAGGGACAAAGAATAGCAATGTGATTTAATCAATCTGAGTCCATCTCACAGAATGGAAAAATGTTTATTTATGCTAAATATTTATTTTGTGCTGCCCATGTCATCTGGCTTTGTTTTGCACAATGGAAAAGATATAATCTTTGCCCTTAATGACACAACAGTTTCTTCCTCTTTCTATATAAAGAAGAGAATGTAAGGTTATAATAATTAAGAAATTTGCAATGTTTCTAAAGAATTAATTTCCTGGGTGATGTTATAGCTGTTTATTTGATTATTAGATTGCTTATCACCTAAAATATTTGCATTGAGGATTCAAATTTGGTCTGTTGGTGTCAGAAAATATTTTATTTAAAATTACAGTATAATGTGATGATGTCTTCTGTAAACATTTGGAGCACAGTTTTTCCATTGATAAAAATAATTCTGTTGGTTTCCCAAGAATTACTAACCTGCTGGATTGATATCATTGTTAGTTTCTTAGAATTTCTTTTTCAAATAGATGATCTTGTTTTAGTTTTTTCAGAATTCTCTTTTTTTTCAAATATTACCCGGTTCATTTTGTGATAATGCTTTCGGTACTCATTATATAAATCCAAATCTCAAGGTCCATTTTAAAAATGAACTGGTGTCAACATGGAAGAACATGAATTTCAGAATTAGACAAACTTTTGAACTTTGGTTCCATAAATGTGTGTTTATGATCAGTCGGGAAGTCAGCTTCTCTAACTCTCAATTTCTTCATTTGTAAGTAAAGATAAAGTTTTGATTTAAAAAGTTAATATCTAAATAATGATTAAGCACATTTAAAAAGTTTCACAAATAAATCTGACACATATAATCCTTTTCACAGTTATCTCAGTAAATATAATTGTCCTTGCCTTGATTAATAATGGCATTTCTTCTAAAGCTTCTAGGCTATTGAGCTAAGCATTATAACATATTGCTGCTTTCGTGCATTTGTAGAATTCAAATTTTAAGGCTTACCTCCAAATAGAACGTAAAACACCAAGCCATGTGCAGTTGTGTTTATGCTTAAGCTTATTTTGTTTGTATACTTTCAATGAACCTGATTTACTCATGATTTTTATGTATCTAAAATGAATGGCGAGTATTCAGCTTTTAGCTTATTAATAAATTTGTTGACAAAATCATCTGATAGAAAATTCTAGAAATTCAAGTATTTTTAGGAAGTGTTGGATATTTAAGTTCTTTTATTTTTTTATTTTTATTTTTATTTTTTTGCAGCACCGAAGATTGAACTCATGTGCTTGCCAGGTAGGCACTTAGGCCACTGAGCTAGATCCTTGGCCTTAAAGTTCTTTTATAGATGAGTTGCAGACCAGTAAAAAGGAGATCCTTGCTTATTTTCCTAGGATTGCCTAACTCAAGGAAGTTTTGGAAAGGAAAATGCTATCTCTTCTATGTGCCAGTACTCATACAAAATGTAATAACTGTCATCTGTGTTGAGATCTGAAAAATAATTTAGGTAAAGCATATAAATTTCCCATAATGTGCTGGACATGCTGCTAGACACATGGAGATAGTGATGAGTGAGAACAGACAACATGCCATCCACTGAAATAGAGACCTACCACTCCCTGGTGAATGTGTGTCTACATAAACAGTCAGCTCTCCATTCCCGAACTACTGTAACTGAGCCAGAGGCCCAGATATCAGATCCAAGCATGTCCTTTCAGACTTGATCTTTTGAAAAATGTAATGAGACATCAAAGATGGAACTTTGTTGAGACTGAATCAAAACAATAGTCTAAGGAGGAATAGAAATACATTCAATGAAATATTGGTCTTCATCTTTCAGTTGTATTGGGCTGATTTAGTCTACTTTCACTAGATACACTCTTGTATTTAAGCTGGTTCAAAACAATCTATAATTTGCATTCCCTCTTCCCATCAAAAATACCTAAACTAATATATCAACAATAGTAAATAAAAGTCAATCTATCTATGTATCTATCTACCTAGCTACAAAAATTACACTTATTAGTTACACATTTCTAAACTGATTATACTCTTTCTTAAAAGGACATATCAAAATAAAGGCACTATCGTGTAACTTCCTGTATTCCTTTTAGCAGTCTATATGCCTAAAGTAACATCGTAGATCTCTTAGATGATTAAGAACCTATGACCATACTTGTCAGAAAGCCGTAGTCCTTGTGAATTACAATCAATTTAGTAACTTCTAAAAAGGGATTTCTAAATCCTAACAGCATAAAAGTTTTGAAGTGCTTTAAATGGTTCCGAGAGATATTATTTGTTTATTAATATCAACTCCTATCACTTCATATACTCCCTACCAATCTGCTTTGTTATTCATCCTGGTACTAATTCTAATGTTGCTTCTATACATGTATTATAGTTCTCCCAAAACTAGTTGGTTATCTGAAGCAGAGGGGGAATCATGCTCTATTCCCTTCTGTATCACCAGCACCCAAATGATTCCTTAAAGTTCTTAATTACCCAGTGATTACCTGTGTAATGAATGAATGAACAGGTATCCCACATACACTGAGATAGTTAGGTTCATAAACTTTGGCACCAAAGAGAGTTGGGTTTAAATATTAGTCACTTACTCTCAGTTTCTATGTCTTCATCTGTAAAAGAAACACAATAATTCACTATTTCTTTATACAATATAGTTCTGTGCCTTGTTCATTTTAGTACTCAAGAAAGGATTGATATCCTGATTTAGATATTCATTTATTATTGCTCAGAATGTCATTTTTAATGCTTATTTCTGATTCTCTCAACATGAAATAGTGTTTTGTTTAATTTTAGTTTTTATTTTATTTCAGTTTTAAGTGGTTAGTGAAGTACACATATTTCCACTTTTAGTTCTTGATCTACATTAACTTCCTTATAACTTAAAGTTGCAAAATGTGTCTTTATACTATATTACTTCAAACCTAAAGCTATAAACCCACTAGAAGAAAACATAAGGAAAGATCTTGAGATTTATTGTGACAAAAATTATTTTTGGATAAGACCACAAAAGCACAGGAAACAAAAGCAAAATATGGCAAATAGGACAGTATCAAAATAAAAACTCCTGCACAGTAAAGGAAATAATCAATGGAGTAAAGAGACAACCTATACAATAAGGGAAAATACATGCAAATTATGACCTCTGATAAGGGAAGAAAATCCAAAGCATATAAGGAACACAAGTAATTCAATAGCAAGAAAACAAACCTGTTAAAATAGATAGAGGATATCTCAAAAGAAGACATATAAACGACCAGTTGATATATGAAAAAACACACGACATTGCCAATTATTTAGGGATATGTGAATTAAAATTGTAATAGGCTTTTATCTCATTCCAGTTAGAATGATTATTATCAAAAAGACAAAAGATAAAGATAACTGTTACCAATGATGTAGGCAAATGTCAATGTTTGTACACTGCTAGTGTGAATATAAATTAGTATCACTAGTATGAAAAATACTATGGCAGTTCCACAAAATATTAAAACTCGAACTGCCACATGATCCAGTCATCCTACTTCTGGATATAGAACCAAAGGACGTTAAATCAATATGTCAAAGAAATATCCACACTTGTATACTCATTGCAGCATTATTAACAATATCTAACAAATATAATCAATCTAAGTGCTCACCAGTATATGAATAACAAAAATTTGGCATGTATATTCCATTATATTAAATAGTTTGTACACACAATAGAATATTGTTCAACTCTGCAAAAAGGAAATTATGTCATGAGTAAATCTAGATAACATTATAATAGATGAAATAAGGAAGGCAAAGAAAGGTAATTACTGCATGATCTTAGTTATAGGTGGAAATTTAAAAATGCATAACTATAGAAGCAAATAATAGAATAGTGGGTGAGTGCCAGGAACTGGTGTTAAGGGAGTGGGTTTGGAAGATGATGGCCAAATAATACACAGTTTCCTCCAGACAAGAGGAAAAACTTCTGGCAATGTATTTTACCACGTTATGATTATAGTTAGTTATAATAAATTGTATACTTTAAAATAGATAAGAGGAAAGATTAAATGTTCTCATCACACAGAGCAATAAATAGGTGAGATGATGAACATGCAAATTAGACGGACTTACTCGTTTCACAGTGCATACATATGTCACAGCATCATGTTGTCGACTACAAACACGTGCAACTTTTACTTGTCAAACCATAATAAAGCTTAGAAAATAGTGCTAAAAGCAGCACCTAGATGGGTCATTAGGAAAGCTGAAGGTTAACATGATTTTATTTTTAATTTTCCTTAAACTATTTGTGTTAACTTACTCTGAAAGAATAGTATTTGCTAACTACTATAGTATCATTTTTTTAAAGAATGGGTTTAAAAAAAGAAAATTCAATCATTTCAAAAATGAACACTAATGTAGAAAACATTTATTAACAATATATTTAAGTATGCTATTTATTAAATTCTTGTTATGTATCAGAAACTAAAATATGTATTCTATTGATGACTGATTCTTTAAATTCATTTAAATACACTGATCTTTTGAGGTGATGGGACTTTTATGATTTTTATTCTACTTTATTGATACTTCAGAAACTTAGAATGGTGCATTATTAACATTCTTGGAGTGCATATAACTTTCATATGACAAAACTAGGTTTCAAGTTTGGCTGCCATCAACATTAGCAAGTTGTCATTATTTATAAAGAGTGTAGTTTGTTACTAAAGTGATCTGTTTTGGTTTGGACTCTGAAGGAAAATGTGACATTCAGAAAACTGCTGAGATACACACAGCTGGACACACAAATACATGCACATACACTGCTGAGACTTCAGCAACTTTACATCAATTGTTTCTTTAATCTAGAAAAAGAACTTGAGTAAGATCTGAAATAGAGCAACTGGAGCTTGAAAGAAAGGCAAATCAAGTGAACACTGTGTGAATGCAGAAAGTAAATTGTGCAATAATAACATGTGAGTTGGCCTGCACAAGACTGATGCTGGCAATATTTCTGATGGAAAATATCTTAAATGGTTTTTCAGTTCATTTCATGTTAAGTACACACAGACAGGTACCAACTCAATTCAATTTGATGTTCTGGAAAGTGTATATATTTACCTATTATAAGAAGGGAAACATCACTCAGTTATCACCTATTTCTAAGATTACTGTTTTCTTCTGGATTTAATCACCAAATTTAGTAGCATAGCTGGATACAAAGTCAACACTCAAAAATCAATAGTATTCTTGTACACAAACAACAAAATCACTGAGAGAGAAATTAGGGAAATCACATTCTTCACAATAGCATCAAAAAAATGAAATACATAGGAATCAATCTAACAAAAGAAGTAAAAGATCTATACATTGAAAATTGCAGTACTCTGAAAAAGATAATCAAAGAGTACATCAGAAAATGAAAAGCTATTGTTTGCTTATGAATAGGAAGAACCAACATTGTGGAAATGACCATACTCCCCAAATTGCCATACAGAGTTAATGCAATCCTGACCAAAATACTATTAACATGCCCCACAAAACTAGAGAAATCATTCCTAAAATTCCTTTGCAAAAAGAAGATACTTAGAATAGCAAAAGCCATTCTGGGCAACAAAGGCAAGGCAAGGGGCATTATAATCCCTGACTTGAAATTATGTTACAAAGCTACTCTGATAAAATTAGCAAGGTACTGGCAAAAAACAAAACAAAACAGACTTGAGGATCAGTAGAATAGGTTGGAAGATGCAAACTCAACTCCAAACATACTCAGCCACTTCACCTTTGACAAAGCAGTCAAACATGTTCACTTTAAGAAAGATAGCCTCTTTAATACATGGTGCTGGAAAAACTGGCTCTCTACATGGCAAACACTAAAACTAGACCCATGTCTATCACCATGCACTATACTAAAGTCAAAATAAATCAAAGATCTAAATTTTTTTCTTTTTGCCTTTTTGAGACAGTCTCGCTATGCAGTTCAGGCTGGCCTTGAGCTCAATATGTAGCCTTGAACTCGCACCAATCCTCCTGCCTTGGCCTCCTGAGTGCTGGGATTACAGGTGTGCACCACCACACCTGGATAAAGATCTAAATATTAAAACAGATACACTAGATCTACTGGAAGAGAAATTAGGTAGAAATCTTGAAGACATAGGTGTGGGCAGAGAGTTCATGAACAAAACTCAAACTGCACAGGAAATACTTTCAACAATCAACAAATGGGACCTCATCTTATTAAAAAGATTTTGCACATCAAAAGAAATCACCACCAGAGTAAAAAGACATCCTGTGGATTGGGAAAAATTTTAGCCAATTGTCCCTCAGACAGAGAACTTCTGTCTAGAACTTAAAAAGAATTAAAAAATCAGAGCCCCCAAATTCAAATACCCAATACAAAAATGAGCATCTGAGATGAATACACTTCTCAGATGAAGACATACAAACGGCAAATAAAAGATGAAAAATGTTCAACATCACTAGTCATTCTAGAGATGCAAATTAAAACAACACTAGTATTCCACCTCACTCCAGAAAAAATGGTTATCATCAATAAATTAGCCAATAACAAATACTGGCGGGGCTGTGGAGAAAAAGAAACCCTTCCCCACTGTTGGTGGGAGTGCAGACTGGCACAATTACTGTAGAAATCAGTATGGAGACTCCTCAGAAAGCTAGGATTAGAGGTCCCATTTGACCCAGCTATTCTCCTTCTGGGTATCTTCCCAGAAGAATGAAAAACATCATACCACAGTGATATATGCATATCTCTGTTTATAGCAGTACAATTTGTAACAGCTAAATCCTGGAAACAACCTGAATGCCCATCAACTGAGGAACAAATAAAAAAGATGTGGTATTTTTGTGCAATGGAATACTATTCATCCATAAAGAAGGATAAACTTGAGTCATTTTAGGTAAATGAATGCAACTTGAGACTATACTCGTAAGTGAAATAAATCAGATTGAAGTGTAAACATCATATTGCCTCACTATTGTGAGAAACTGAAAGAGTAAATAAGGTCTAAAATGTACAATACATATTGTGAAATGGGAAGAAATTGTTAAAAAGGAAAAGGGAATTAGGATGGGGGAAGGGGAAAGGAAATGTTATAGTTTGTAGGTGGCCCCCCCCCAAAGCCTCATGTAGTGATGGAAGTGGCTGAATCTAGCGTTTGTGATTGATTCAT
This sequence comes from Cuniculus paca, assembly GCA_004365215.1. Classification (NCBI taxonomy): domain Eukaryota; kingdom Metazoa; phylum Chordata; class Mammalia; order Rodentia; family Cuniculidae; genus Cuniculus; species Cuniculus paca. Next base: position 11,463 of record RJWT010002683.1, on the reverse strand, counting down.
TGTCTAGTGCTGGGATTGATGGTGTGAGTTCTGCACCTACCCAGGGATGGAACCAACAGACAATATAAGGTCGAAATGGGGATGTGTTTTTCCTTTTTGCATGGTTCGCTCTTGCCGCTTGCAGCCACCATGAACGGCTGCCCCTCAGCCATGCCACCCTGCCTTGGAGCCAGCTAAGTATGGACTGAAACCTCCAAACCTCTAAAGAGTAAATCTCTCCTTCTTTCACTTTGGGTGTTAGGTATTTTGTCTCAACAATTTTTTTCTAAATTTTGTGGAAAAAAAAGGTAAAACAAAATTTCCTAACAAGATGACAGGAGAATAACAATAGTTAATACATTGCATATTATTAACTTTAAAGTAGTTACTCAGAGTACAAGATACGGGCATAGGGCCAGGGATATAGCTCAGCAGCACAGCACCTACCTAGCAAGCTCGAGGTTGTGAATTCAATTCCTGGTACCAAAAAAAAAAAGTATGGCATAATTCTCCAATCGATATAAACACAAACCTTCCTCTTTTATAAACTAAGAGACACTAATAGTATAATTAACATGTGTTTTTTCTCTCTTTTCCCTTCCTTCCTGTCTTGGTTACTTTTCTCTCATTGCTGAGATAAAATACCCAACACTCAAAATTAAAGAAGGAAAGGTTTATTTACCTCATAGTTCTTGTAATTTTCAGTCTGTAATCAGCTGGCTCCAAGACTGGAGGATGGCATGGCACAAGGGCAACAGTTCAAGGTGGCAGAAAACAGCCAAAGTAACAAGAGCAAAAGAGGTAGGAGAGCAAGCCTCTTCTACTTCCTTATATTGTGTGCAGGCTACCCACTCCAGGATGGGTGTAGCACTCACATAATCTCCGTGCCCTCCTCTTGCACAGGCTCGGGATGTTTGCAAAGTGAGGACCGTGGCCTCCTGTTGAGTATCTCAGTTTAAGCTTCTAAACATTTTAAGTTGACACAATGTATCAACTACTACAATAACTACCTGGGTATGCTATGTAAAAACACTAAATTGATCAGTGATTGACCCCCAAAAATTAACCTTAAATCTGACAAAGTTTAACCCAATATATGATGAAGTTGAAGAAATCTAGTTATTCTTAGCTACCCACTTTAAAAGCAGCATATGTCTCCAAAGTGTTCTAGCCTAAGTCTTCCATTCTTTTTTACTTATTGCCAAATTCAATTTTAAAGTACTCGTTTCAGACAAGTGAAGTAGAATATATTCTATTGTATTCCATTCTATTCTATTGGCAATGAGATTTATCTTAGTGGTTCCTGTCAAAGGAGGCAGACTCCATGCCTCTATATCTGTCCTTAAAAAGAGAACCACATTCAGATAAAATGTGAAGCAGAACACACCTTGATTCACCTTTTTTTTTTAAACTGTTATTTGGAAATCTCACACATCATTCTCTGCACTAAAATTACATGTGTCTTTTTATCCTGGGTGATTAAAAAGATAGACTACATTTCTTGTTAAAAATGGCAGAATTGTTAAAAAACAAAATGAAACTATTATTTATGTATTAGATAGCATAACATAGTATCCAAAGAAAACTTCCTGTGATTTCAACAACCAACTATTATTTAAAAATTGGCAGTGTGATTATGTCATATGATATGTGTAATTTCTACTTCAAATAAAAGTACATCGTCATAAAGTGGATTAGGAGAGGTAGAACCAAGGTTGAGGAACTAAAATACAGAGATAGAAAAATAAAGAGATAGAAAAAGATGACACTTGTGGTAACTATTAAATATTTTTTGCTGCGGTAGACAATGTGAATGTTGACATAAATGGTTGTAGGGTAAGCGACTAACTCTTGGAAAAGTACTGCTGATTTCCTTAGAGAAATTTGACAGGCCTAAATTAAATGCAATAATGTGGAGTAGCCCACACAGTGATTAAAGCGGCAAGTACTTAATTACAATGTATTTGGAAAGCTGAACATGAGCCACTTTCCTGTTGCATATGGTTACATTTGTCCTGCTTAGAAGTCAAACAAACAGCCCTAAGTTCCCAACAAATAACACCCCGATCATGTGACTTTTGTGTCATAGTGTAAAGCCTATGGTTTCTGCAGAAGAGGAGTTTACTTTGACAATTTGTGACCTGAAGGGTAGTAGAGCTAAGGGGAGTTTTAGCACTTCCCTCAAGGAACTGTCATGAATACCAAATGAGAAAACATTTGGGAAGTTCCTCTTAATGTATAACACACCCATAAAGGCTAGTTCTTGCCGTTCTTATTAGCGGTAATGGATCTTTTTCCTTTGACAATCAGTACTTGCCAAAGGGAAGAGTGGGGTGAGCAGCTTCGATCATGCCTCGGCTGGCTCAGTAAATTTTTGTATTGTGTCTGAAATTATACCAGGAGAAAGTGTGCAAAGGACAGACTTTAGGAAACCCAAAAAGCAAGTGTGTAGTATTCCTAGGCACACCACAAATAGAAGTCCTTATTCCATATACGAGAAAGTGAGGAAGAAACAATTGCCAGAACTCTGAGAGGGCTACTGGCCAGGTGGCTTCTAACAGAGGGACACATGTGATAGAACAAAGGGACCTGGGGAGAGAAAACGCCTTAATACCTGTCTTATGCACAAGCAGAAGAGAAGAGGTAAGGAAATATGGAGAGGCAGATCACCCAGTTCAGCTTCTAGAAAGACAGAGGAATCTTGGAGGCAGCTCAGGAAAGACAAGGCACTATATCCCTGACACATAGCAAGCATGTCCATGAACATTAGATTATCAAAGAAAAATCATTTTGACATTCAATTTCAGTGACATATTTATATGTATTTTGGAAATTTTTGCATCCCTTCTTTCATCTTGACACAATTGAAAAGGAGAGGTATTTAACCTACCAACTTCATTGCCTGAAGGAAACCCTTGGACTAAAATTGTGATCAATAACAACTATATTAGCAATAACTATAATTTTTGGTTGTTGTCACTGTTTTCTGTTCATTTTTAAGGAATGGCTATGTCCTCAAGCTGCTTTCAAATACAACTCCACTTACCAACTGGATGAGTTTGGACAAATGATGTATATTTACTGTTTGATCATATGAAAAATAAAAAAATTTTTGAAACAGTTTATTTTTATTGACACATATAGGAAAATACAATAAACTCTAGTTGCAATTATTCTGAAAGCAATAGGAACAACTAATTTATAAATAAGAAATAATAATCTATATAATCTATTCATGTATACAATAACAAATTATGAGATAACTACACTTTCTTAATCTGAATGTGAGAATAGCATTTCCCTAAAGGAATTGTTGTGAATGCCAAATGAGAAAACATACTGGAAGTTCTTTTTAATGCATAACACACCTATAAATGCTAGTTCTTGCTATTATTCTTACCAGCAAAGATAACCAGTATGTGCCAGTGAGAAGAGTGGGGTGGGCAGTCCTTGAGTACACCTCAACTGGCTCAGTAAACTGTCTTGTGTCTGAAATTCTACCAGGAGGAGGTGTGCAGTCAGTCCCCACCTCATAGCCTTTGCTCAAAGAAAACAGAGGTTTGAGCAAAAAAAAAAAAAAGTCTAAAGGCATCTCTTTTCAGACTGAAAATAAAGATTAAAATAACAAGGCAATGAGGAAAATGTTTCTTATATATATTTATTCAATGACTTTTTGAAAATACTTTTTCAAGCTAGTGTTTTATGTGACCATGACAGCAAAGAAATTGATAAAGGGCAATTTCAGAAATAGAAAGATAATACGGGTATTCGTTTGGCACAGATACTGAAGTCCGGTTTTGAAGCAGTTATGATTTATTATTCTCTCTTAATGGAAGTATTAAAATATGTATATGTTATTTATAATGTATACAAATCTATATAGTTTGTAATCTCTAAAGAGAACCCAAATATTTTAATAGAACAAAATCCTGAGGAAATAAATCTACTGAAATATTCTTTCTTTATGTTCTATACCAAAATATACGTATAAACTCACCAAAAGCATCTTGGCATGTATTTGAGAAATGACAGAAGTCTATGCATTTGTGTGTGTGTGTGTGTGTGTGTGTGTGTATGTGTGTGTAATGCTGATTATCCCAATGTTTAAAACCTGGGGAAAATTTGTGAATTTTTATAACATGAAAGAATATGGAAAATGAATTTAGGGTTATCTTTTGGGATTGGGTCTTACAGTGTGCTTGTTTGCATTTTGTCCTGTGCAAGCTTCAGAGAGCTATAGAATTGCAGTAAAACAGTTTAAAGTGTTTTTGGTTCTAATCCCAGTGTAGTCACACATGAACACTGTGACTTTGGACAAAGTCACTTAACCTTTACAGATCCAAGTTTATTCATTGCTAAAGCATTAAACTTGAACTCTGTGATCTCCGTAGTCCTTACCAGAGGTAAAATTTTATGATTCTCTGTGAGTTAATTATTAAGGTCTTTTGTGGTCAAGTTTGCATCCTTCATTGTTTAAAGCAGCAATAAACAAGAATAACCTCTGCACAAAATAAGAATATTCTGTAACTTATTAAAAATAGATTACAATATTTTTTAAAGAATAATTACTTGATTTGATCTAGGCACAAAGCTGAAACGCTCAAAACAAAACCTATTTACCATCTCTTTAAGTGTTCTTCTTGTTCAAAACAAATCCAGACACAGACTTATTATTCCCTGTAGTTCAAAGTTGTATAACACTGTGAGTGCTTTGGTTAATGCTTTTGCTATAGGATGACTTTGTCTTCAGATCTGCTACTGCTCTTTGTCAGCTCCCACAACAAAGTCTGCTTCTCTTACATACACAGAATGGATTTAAAACAAGTGCATGACAGCATCCTTTTTGTTGCATAAATTTCTTTGGTTGTGTGTTCTATCTCACTTCCCTGGTATGAGGTCACTGGCCTGTGTTTCAATTTTAATTCCTTCACAGATGTTAAGAAGACTAATATTATCCCCAGGGCCTGTCTTTGAATAGCTCAGGGGACAGTTTGTCTTTGGATATTTTAACCTCTCTTTTCAGAATCATCATCAAATGTCTTGCTTGTAGTTCACTCTCTTTGGGGTATTTTAATACAGTTATCTGCTGGTAAGTATTTTAGACAATACTCACTCAAGAGAGTTTGACTCATGTACTCAATACTAGAATTCTCAAGTATGAAAAGATTTTAGGGCAATAAATGCCAAAAGTGAATGCCATAAACAAAAACAAATCTCCTTAGGAAAAAGAAGGAAGTTTAATGTCATTGCAAATATATTGATCTCTCATAGAGATCCACTTAAGCATTATACATGAATATAGATTGGGTAGATAATATGATGATAGAAAAGGTGACCTATATTTAAATTTAAGCTTGCAGGAAGGTTATTTCCCTTTCCTTAGCTTCTGTTTTCTAATTGAAAAGACAGAAATTGTTTAACTTGACATGGGCTTTCTGTAAAGTGTTAACTAGAAGAATTTATGTAGAGTGCATAGCACAATTACATTGCAAATCAGATGTATTTCCTAAATATTGGTTCTTTTCTCTTAGAAAGCTATTGTATAAAGCAGGATGCTGCTCTTTTCAGGTTTCAGGTAATGGACACCCATGGTTAACACCGGCATAACAAAATTTGTTACATCAAAAGAGATTCAAAGGTGGGGTGAAGTAGACCTGGTTCAAGAGGTCAACAATATCAAGATTAGATGCTGTAGTGACTTTAATATTTACACAGTCTTTAGTATTCTGCTATAGCAAAAGAAAGCAGACTGAGGCAGCTGGGATATGTAAAACAGTATACCATGACAGAAATAAACCAATAATGATCCAGTGTCTGAAGCTAACATAAACTCTGTTCTGCAAATAAGTTACATATTCTTCTCAGGTTGGAGATTTTTCCCTTCCTGATTACAAAATGGATGAAATTTTTCTGGGCATTGCATTCACGTTGAAGATGGGGAAGAAGAAGTAGTAACAGTATTTGCTGGAAAATTATAAGAATTTCTAGAAGTCTAGCAACATATTTTCCTTTAAACTTACTAGGCACATTGGGTCACATAGCTAATAGGTCTGGTTCCAAAGGAAGCTCATGCTGTTATTTGAATGACTTCTCCAAAACTCATGTTGAAATTTAATTATTGCTCTGACACTATTGGAAGAGGGAATCTTTAAGACAATTTGATCATGAGGGCTGCACTCTTGAAAATGGATTAATGTGGTCATTGCCAGAATGAGTTAGTTATTGAGTCCTGTAGTCAGAGTTTACAAGGGAAAAGATTTAATACAGGACACATAATATATAGGATTATTTTATAATATTCATCCAAAGAGTCAAATTCAAAAAGAATGTGGGAGACATGTCCACACACTAGAGCGTCAAAGAATCCAGCTGAGGGTCTGGATCCTACAGCAATGTCCGCCAGAAGTCTAACTGGAGGCCTAGAGCCCATGACAGTGTCTAATGCAAATCTGTACCAAGGGTCTGCACTGAGAAGGCCCAGAGGTCAGCGGTGGAAGCTAGAATGTCTGCAGCAGCTTGATGAAGGATCGGTGCCAGCAGATTGAGGGATCTGCACTGGAGCCAGGAAGTGACACTCAAGGTAAAGAACAGAGCTCCTTCAAAGAGAACCTAAGCCATCCTCAGTAATAGTGAGGACACAAGATCCTCTGATGATAAATGTTGAGTTCACATCAGGAAAACCAGAGTGACAAGCTCCATCAGGCGACTAAACAGCACACCATCTTCCCCTCCAGTTCTCTTTTTATGTTGTTGGCAACAGTCCTCAGGTGGGCCTTCCACACCCAGCACCACACTGAATCAGTTCAGCTGAGTGTTACAAGTCAATCATTCATTAACACACCACATTGAGGGAGTGATAAAAGCAAGACGTCTCTCCTGTGCACATTCTTTTCCTTCTCCTTCACCCACATTCTCTCACCATGCGACATCCTCTTCCATGTTACAAGAAAGTCTTTATCACATTAGATGTGGCCCTTCAATCTTAGACTTCCCAGCTTCTTGAATCATGAGAGATGAATATCTTTTCTTTATAAATTACAGTCTTTAGTATTCTGTACAGCAACAGAAAGCAGACTAGGATGTGTAAAACAGTACACTATGACAGAATTAAACCAATGATGATAGTGTCTGAAGCTAACGTAAACTCCATTCTGCAGATAAGTTGCATATTCTTCTCAGGTTGGAGATTTAATACCATTACATTTTTAGTTACTTTTCTTTCATTACTGAGACAAAATACCCAACACTCAAAGGTAATGGGAAAACATTTATTTGGCTCACAGTTTGTAAAGGTTTCATTCCATTTTTGCCACCTAGGCAGGTGGCAGAGGAGAAACAGTTCACCGCAGGCAGAAGGTAGCAAAACAATCAAAGGGCAGGGCAATTCTCTTTTCATCCCTTATATTGTATCCAGTCTACCAGCATGGGCGGAGTAACAAACCAATCAGTGGGCTGATTTAGTAATCACCCACCCTTAATCCTAGCATTGCACCATGCATCAAGCACACACTCTAGATTCAACTACCTCTGAAAAAACTCCACCTATGATCGCATGAGCCTGTAGGGGAACATGTAGACAGAAACTGGAACACCATGGTATCTAGAAGCTACAGAAAAAAGAGAACTATGAATTTTAGGAACTTAAATAAAAAAGAACTTGTGATTTTCCTGGGAAACCTGAGAACTATTTGTGGACTATTTGGAACCTGTGCGACTGCCCAAAGGGGAAGCTACATGCAAGCAAAGATGGTGACTGAAGAAAGTGCAGCTGAAGAATAAGGTGGAGGACAACTTCATTCTCTTTCCCCTCTTCTGCACTGCTTTAGGTTATCATAGCCTTCTTAGGACAGGAATCAGTGACTACAGGAGGTTTGGGGTGGGTAATGCCAGAAGAACCAAAAACACAGCTGGAGTGAAGAAAAAAGGTACAGACTGATTCTCTCCCCATCCTGCACGGAGGGAACTTGAACTACAACTTAGGGAAGCTGCCTATGACAGTGTAAGCTAATTTTACCAGGTAAAACCAAAGAATTTCCTCTTAGAACAGGAACTGTTAAATCATACTGTTTCTCCTTGTTTGAAGAAATCAGTTCACTTTCAGTTATCACATTCGTGTGCATGGAGTTGTTCAGTAAGCTCCTTTACTATCCTTTTTAACGTTCACAGAATCTCTAACAGTGTGTCATCTTGACTTTCTGAACCTGCGGCCTTTGCACTGAGATGCAACCCCAGTCTTTATTTTATTTTATTTTGTTTTATTTTGTGACAAGTGTTACTAAGTCGTGAAATTACTCAGGGTGGGTTCACATTTGGAACTTACTGTCATAACCTCCAAGAGTACTGAGATTACAGGTGTGTACCATCATCCCAGCTTCATGTTTTTAAATTGTTTTGTCTCTATCTCTGTCTCTCTTTCTCTCCCCTTCTCTCCCTCTCTTTCTCAAGCACCTGGTTAGAAGCCTATTGATTTTATTGATCTTTCAAAGAACTAGCTTTTGGTTTCATGGATTTTCTCTATTGATTTTCTATCTTCAGTTCCATTGACTTCTACTCTAATTTGTATTATTTTTTTTCTTCCTCTTACTTTAAATTTATTCTTTTTATTTTAGTTTCTTAGGTGGAATTTTAATTTATTTTAGATCTTTTTTCCTAATAAATGCATTCAAAGTTATAAAATACCTTCTAAGCCTTGCTTTTGTTGTATCCCACAAATTTTCTTAAGTTTGGCTTTCATTTTTATTTTTTCCAAATTATTTTTTCAATATTCTCTGGAATTTTTTATTTTACTTTGACATGTGCTGCTTATTCTCCATGATTCTGGGATTTTCTAGCTATCTTTCTATCACTGATTTGCATTGTTGTTTAAGATTAAACACTATGTTTTCTGTTCTTATAAATTTGCTATGGTGTGCTTTATGGTACAGTATATGTTCTATCTTGCTGAATATTCCATGTGAGTTTGAAAATAATACACATTCTGTTGTTGCTGGAAAAAGTCGTATATGCAAGTTCACTGTATCCAATTGACCGCTGGCATTGTTGAGTTAATTGATGACCTAACTAGTCTTCTGCTCTGTTTTCTGGACCTACCCATTTCTGACAGAGGAATGGAGAAATCTATAATATCTTATTCATCTATTTCACTTCACATTTTATTTGTATTTCTTGTCTTATCTATTTTGTTGCTCCGTAATTAAGTTCAAACCTGTTAAGGATTCTTACATCTTCTTGGAGAGTTAAACCCCTTACTATTGAGTGATATTTCTCCTTACTTCTTAGATATTCTTGTTTTGAAGTCAGTTTTATATGAAATTAATATAATAAAATTAATTTTATTTTTATAAGCATTAGCATGGTTTATTGTATTTCATCAATTTACTTTTAATATACATGAGTTTTTAATGTGTACTTTTATTGACAACATATATACACAGATCTTATATCTACTTTAACAGTGTTTCTTTTAGTTGATGCATTTAGGGCATTCTCATTCAAACTGATTGTTGATATAGTTACATTAAATATTACAATATTTGTTACTGTTTTATGATTGTTGACCTTGATCTTTCTTCCTATTTTGTCTTCCATTCTTTTTCTACCTTTTGTGGTTTGCCACAGTATTTTCATTTGTTTAATTTTCTTTTCCTTATTATCTGTTCTGCTTCTTATTTGTACCTGTTTTAATGGCAAACACAGAGTTTATAACATGCATTTACAATCCAAATTCATTTTCAGTGACACTACACCAATTTGTAGAAATTGTCAGTACTGTGTATAATAAAATAGTATAAATTGCTCCCTCTTCTGCTGTGTATTACTGTTTTTGCCATTTTTTAGTTATATAGTTTGTAACTATACATAAGCCTTTGTATATATGATATATATAAGCGTACATAATCAAATATATGGATGGTATATTATGTAGAACAAATGTTATATCAATAAAGAATAAAGTTTTATTTCACATTTATTCATTAGTGCTTTTCTCATTATGTAGATATTAGTTTTTCATCTATTTCATTTTCTTTCTAAAATCTTTGATCATTTTTCTAGTAATATCACATTACTTCAGTTTTTGTTTGTCTGAGAAAATTTTCATTTCCTCTTCATTATGAAAGGATATTTTAGTAAAGGTACAGCATTCTAAGTGTTTTCTTTTTTCTTTTTCTCTTAAAATTTTAAATATTGCTTTGTAGTCTATTCCTGCATAATTGCTGAAGAGAAGTTAGAGGTAATACATTTTTTGAAAATTTTATTAGTACATGATTACAGTCCATAATAATTATATTTACAGGGGGAACATGGTTCATGTGCATAACACATTTTAACTTTTCTTTTTCATTCTTCACCTCTCCCATGCCTCCCTGCTCCAACTCTTATTCTCCTTCCCATTTGCAAAAACTATTTTTGCTTTGTTTTTCTTCAATTATTTTTTTCTTCTTTTTAATTCAGATTTTGACTTGTTAGGATAGAATTCCTGTCTCCAAGTTTCTTCACATATAGAAGCAGAAACTGAAGTTTACTAACTTGCTTTGTGAGGCCCCAAGGCTTCGACTGTGGAATATAGCCCATCCAATCTTATATAAGTTACCAGTAAATAAACAACATAAGGCTGAATGGTTAGAAATTTCCAAGTACACGTTTTTCAAAAGGGTAGCTGCTGTCCCCAGGAACTCATGAGTTCATAGATTATAACAAGATATTTATGAATGAGATGTTGTAATCAAAATAAAACATATAAAGTAAAGCTGAGTTATTAGAACATGGAGAACAATAAGTTATGCTTAATAAATATATTTTTAAAAGCCAAATGGAGAAGAAATTGGTAACCATCAAAGAAATTACGTGGAATGTTGTAAATTATAAAATCATCACTAAAATATTTTATAAAGTAATTGGAAAATAAAGGTAGCCAAATAACAAATGTAGTGAATTTGAAGATTAAGAGAGTCTTCCAGAAGTCAAAAGATAGGACAAATAGAAAAAAATGCTAAGCAATTATGATAAAAAAAAATACCTTTGCTGGGATGATTAAATTAAGGGTTTTGAGATGGGGAGATTATTTTACATTATTTGAGTGGGTCCAAACGTTCAGAGAAGAGCAGAGAGATAGTTGTAGAGACTGTGCTTCTTCCTGGCTTTGAAGAAGTGGCCAGCAGGCAAGGATTGTGAGGAATGCCACTGGGCAGAAAGGAAGTATTTCAGCGCCCAGAGTGAGACTCTGCTAACACTTTGATTTGGGACCAGAAACATGACTGAGACTTTTGATCTCCAGATAACTAACTTCTGTGATTTTTAAGCCTCCAACCATATGGGGTTATTTGTGACAGGAACCATAGGAAAAAATCTGGATATACAGAGGGCTGAAGTAGGAATATTAACCTCTCAAGATTAGAAATGCCTGAAAAAGTGAAGATGCAGAATATTTATTAAAATAGGAAAGATTTCTAAAAATAATAGAGAAAAATTATAGTAGTTAAAAAA
>RJWT010002682.1:0-39712 GCA_004365215.1 Cuniculus paca | reverse complement strand
CAGTACCACCCCTTCCATCAAATACTGTAATTTTGCTTTGCTTGGAGCCACCTCTTCCTCAAGATTCACTAGCCCTGTAGTAACTTCTCCTGGAAGTTTTAATGAGGTTTGACCTTCTCTTTTATCTTCTGTACTAAACTATTTTGTAGTGCTGCCAGAGGCAGTTTAATAACAGGTGAATTTCACCCCTAGGCCGATTGTATTTCAGCAGAGGTTGAAGTGATCTTTGTATGTCAGGTTGTTAAATCTGCAAAAAGCTATGTGATCTTTCAAAATGAAAGTCAGTACATCAAGGCAATATAGTTCTTCTTTCTCTTTTTATGGACCTCTTTACATCTTTGTTCTGGACAGCTCTGAAATACCAAAAGTGATTGCTTTCTTTTTTCCATTCCTCTATGGCCATCAAATATGCAAATACAAGAGTTGTCAAAATAAAATATTCTTGTCTTAAGCTTTGCAACCTTTCCAAGGAACTTCAGAGTTTAGTGTTTCCATTTGGACCTGCAGGGGGCTATTAAACTGTAATTTCAGTGCTTTCAAATATATTCAGTTAGACATGTTCTTGAGGTCTCATCCCAATTTGTTTCCACAATGTTTACCACCAATAATGATACTATACTGGTACATATATAATTGTTTTCTGAAGAGTTTCTTAAATCTGAAACATTAGCCTTCTTACTGTCCTCAGAAACCTACTAAAAGTAGCACCTCAGTAAATTTTGCACTTTTTCTGCAACATTTTATATTGAAATTCGTAATACCATTTTGTTCATTTATTATATAAGCAACGAAAAGATTTAAAAATTGAATTATAAAAAAGTTACCTTTTAATAAAAGCAGCTTATGTTTTATAGAGTTAGTTTTTCAGATTGCACTATTACTAGAGTATAGTCAACATATGATTGCATTATACATGTGATGAAAACTTCAATTCCAAAAGAGCAATTCTATGAATATAAATCATCTAACTTTCCAGGTCATTATTCTATACTACATAGTACCGTAATATCTTTCCATATTACTAAAATTATATTTGGTTTCCAGAATGCATTGCTCCTTTCCGTATCACTATTTAATCCTTTATCATCCTACAATTGAATTATTTTAGTAAACTCCTATAATATTTCCCTAAATCTTTTCTCAGAATCCTTGTGCCATAAACAGCATTAAGGTTGGCAAACTAGATATTTTCCCTCAGGTGATTACCTGTCTCACCTATAGGACTGGACTTTAAGGAGTCTTGCTTCTGCTTAATGTGATCGGTCTAAGAGTAGACATGTGACATGGGAGTGGCCTATAAGATTATTTTCCACCAGCAATGTGAATTTGGAATATAAAGACTTGTAGAAAAAATCATTTTAATGACTGTACAAAAGAAAGTCATATCCATTAATTTCCAAGTTGAATTCTTCACAAATGTCTTTATTTCTGTGTTCTCCAGTGCTTCTTTTATCAGATCATCTTTAAATTATATAAAATATCCTAATACTGCTCAATGCATGACTTGAACTAGGAGTTGTTTTATTAGATAAGATAAAATAAAACACTCTGGATTAAATATATTCTACTTATTTTGCCATCAGAATGCTCTACTGGAGATAGTATTTGTCAAGCAAGTTTCCACTCTAGGCATACTTGGAAAACTTCTTTTAAAGTACATGTTCCTTAAATCTATCCTTGGAGATTCTGATTCAGGAGGCAAGACAATATTTTATAATGTGTACCTGAGGCTACCAATCACAGACAAAATACCATTCTGATCACGTCACTCACTGCTTGTGGTGGATTTTCTTCATGGTCCTAAGTCTTCTCAGCCCTTCCTTCAAGAGATTGCCTTGAAAGGATTCAGCTTTTCCTAGATATTGAAACTCAGGAACCTTCATCAAAAGCCTACATGCTATTACTGAAAAATGATATGCTGAATCTGGAAAAGGTAAAATAAAGTCATTTATTGATGACTATCTTTTAGCTACATATTAAAATGATAATATTTCTTATATATCTATCATACACCCAGGTATATGTGAGCATGGCAAAGGCTGAAATAACCAACTAGTATTCAACTAAACCTTTTTGGCTTATTTTACTACTGCTAATATTACAGTTTCTGTTATTACTATGAATACAAAAAATTATAGTAAATGATGACTCCAGATAAAAACCTAAACTGGTGGACGTTATGGGACAGAAATTTTACAGTAGGACTACTCCAGATATGTTATGTATGGCGATGCTACCTGGAGGTTAAAATATTTTTAATAATCAATTCCTAATGATATACTGGTAAGATGGAGAAATGATGTAAAGTATAAATTTCAATCATTAAGTTTTAAAAATCTATTTCTTGCATAATATGTCATAAATCTTAATGGTGAACTATTTCCTAGAAGAGGGAATTCAAATAAACTCATCAGCACTACAGCACTTTAGGAATAAAAATTGATTCACTCCCTGGGGCTGAGCTATGGACTAGACATCAACATCAAATGACTTGAAGGGTAGTATTAATACTAATCACATAAACACATATTAAATATTTTAATTCTATAAAAATGTAAGAAATATTCAACATTACAATATTTGATTCATAGTTATGTATTACTTTATATATCTCTGAGACAAAAACTGGAGAGTTTTATATTCTTCAACTGGTGAAAAGTTAAGAAAATACTTCACCTAAGAAATAGAACGTTAACTTGCTCTTTAAACAACATATTTTTTCATAATGATTGCTTGTTATCATTGAAGATGTCACAATGTAGTCTCAAACTAAATAATATAAATAAATAATTTCTTTAAGTGTTCCTGTTTGTTTTAACTCAGATAAGCTACTTGTTTATACGGTGTCTTCACTTAAACATCAGCATTTTGTTCCTGGCCAGTCAATGAACATATAACTGAATTTTACTGAATCTTGTGTTCCTCATCTTTAAAATTAAGAGAAAATTGACGGTAGTACCTTTAATTTTGCTTTTATGCAAATTAGGCAAGTTATTCCTGAAATGTTATAATTTCATCACACAATTAATAGTAATTCAAGTACATGTATTAACCAAATACAAATTGAGAATCTGAAATTTGTATATATATGTTCACTAATACTTAAATTTCAGTCTACAGTCTGCATAATATTTGTTCTTCAGAAGTGAAATATCATTAATGCAAACAATGACTTAAATAAGTTTAAATTATTCTTTTCAAAGATAACCTTTCAGTGCAGTTTAAGTGTGTGAGGGATGCAATATGATGCACTAGGGCCATTAGTGCATTAATTTGTGTAAAATAGAGACGATGTGTTTTGACACATAAATCCTTTTATAATTTACAGAAGCCTAAATAAATATGCATCCATTCTTTGGAAGGAGGCTAATTATGAATGCATGAACAATCTTCTTTTGTGAAAGTCGCTGTATCTCTTCCCTCTCCTACTGCAGACAAAATGCCATGAGTTGTGTTTCCAAAATGAAAAACACTAACGGTAATAATAATGAATTAATCATCTCTCTTGAAGAAACAGCTCTTCTTAAAATAAAATATTTGCAATATGCAGGCAAATAGTATTATTATATAAACAGCTGGAAAGATATCTACAGTATATACTTTTTAAGACATTAGCCCTCATGTTCTATGACATCGATTTGCTTATAAATTCATTTTAAATGCATTATGGGAGGATACTACAAAAGTTTAACTGATTTCTAATTAAAAGGAAACTTATTAGTCAGCAAATATAATTCTATGCAGATCTTGGGAGTAAAGGAAAAACAAGGGTGTTGGGCATTATGTTTTGCAAGTAGATAAAAGAGGATAGTGAGCTAGCCATTTTTCTAATGAAAAGTTAACAGTAGGGGGGAGTCTGAAGAAATAACAATTGAAATCTGTTTCCAACACTGACACCAAAATTAAATTCACTATGTCACTTTAAATATTTAACAGACTCAGAAATCAATAATCAGTATCATGCTATCTTCTGTGTAAAGCAAAGAAACACTACTTATATCTTAGCTTCCTCTAGGTTAATAGCCTCAGACTCAGTGAAGCAAATATCAGATTTACTAAAAATTTTGAATACTTCTACATTTTAAGTTTGGAGTTACTGATTGACCTTTTTGTTAATTGATCTGAGCATATTCATAATGATAGCAAAAATCTATGGGGTATATTAGATATATTTTCCAATCAAACAATTTTTCAGTGAGATAGTTTCAACTCTCTCCTCCTAAGGTACCATGCAGTTCTCATACCATACATGGTATTGTTAAATAAAAATGTTCCAGATAGCTCTGCAAAATTCTTTCTCGGGTTTCATGATCTTTTGTGTGGTGATCTCTCATTAGTTTCTAGACCCAGGACTGCTTGTCTCAGGATTAGCAAAGAACAGACTTTGTAGAAAAGCCAGAGTAACTTTTGTTCTAAAGCGTGATTCCCACCTACTGCTCCATATCTGCTTCCTCCAGCCCAGGATCTGTGTCATGGCAATGTTTCCCTGGGTTTAGAGAAAAACAAATCAGAGACAACATAGTTTAACTACCTAAACTACTGAGAGGGTTCTCTTTCCTTTTAAGAATTTAATGACCATTAATGCTAAAAATTATATATAATTACGAAATTTTTTGAAAAACAACCTTCTTTGTGTTGAATGGATAGAAAGGTATTTTATTAATATATAAAAATATCACACAGTCATAAATAATTGAGATAGATTTTTAATGACAATCTATAAATTCTGAACACTTTAGTCGTTATAAACTTTTTATAGTACTTTACATTGGCTATACGAATATAGATATATGATTCTGGATGCTTTTGTTTCTCCAAATTTGTTAGAAATTCACTATTTAATAAGGCAAGATATGTTGTGTTTATTGTCAAACTGCAATTAATTATATACTTCATGCTTCTAAAATTTTATATTTTAAAAGTAGGTATTAGGTAAATGTTAAAAGATTAACTGAGGCTTAGTAGTCACACTTTCTTTCATTCATATCCATTAATTTTTTTAACACAATGTTAAGTATAGTGGCAAGTATGATAGATAAGAGAATGATGCATGAAATTGTGAATCTCTGTGTGCAACTATATACAGGGAATTTTCATTTTCATATTAAATGTGTACTTATGGTAATAAGGGTATAACAAACTTAGTAAAATTTGTCAAAAATAATGTCTAATTAAAAATTATTCTTCAGACCTAGTAAAAATTTCCTCACAGGCACTTAACAGTTATTCTAAAGATACAGGTATTTCTCACAATTTAACAGATTTAAAAAAGTGGGCTTTTGTCTCACCTTTGAAATCATTTCATTCTTTCATATTATTTCTTATCTATATTTATAAAACATTATTCTACTATTAATAGAATATGTTCAAATTAAATAGATACCATTAGAATTGCAACAATATAAAATAATCATTTCCCAAATTAGTTTTTCTTTTAAAAATTTAATTTTACATTATAATTTTCAGTAAAATCATAAATAACTTTTTTAATTTTTATTTTTAATAGAACATGTTTGCAGTGCATAATGATTACATTTATCATGAGTTGATGCATCTAAATAATGCATCATAATTTTTATATTGTCTTTCCAATTTTTCATTTAAAGAGAGATGAAAAATTCCTTTGAACTTCTTTAATGCTTTCAAAACTGAAATAAGCATGCAAAAAGTATACAGTCATTGAGTAACACAGATTTCAAAATCAAAAAAATTATCTAGTTTAATACTTTCAACTTTCTTTGCTTCTATTTATTCAAACAAAAACAGAGGCAAAGAGAAGTCGACATTATATTTTGTATTTTCCTCATACAAATAAAAAAAGTTAACACCTATCTCGTAATCTTAATAGTATTGCAGTATAGTTATGACAATGTTTAAAAATTTCATAATACAACTGCTGGTGAAGAAAGCAATAATTCAATTAAATATTTTAAAAGATGTACAGTAATATTGATTATACAAGTTAACTAGCAGAACTCAAATTCTGTAATATTATAAACCTGATTTAGAAAAGAAAAAAAATGGCAAAAAGTTAAAATTAAGGAATTCTCGCTTATTACTGTATTAGTTGTAGTACAGACTTAGATGCTAAGACCAGGATCACCAAAACTACAGTACTTTGAAATAAGAACAATGTTTCCAACTTAAATATCACATTCCAGGAAGGAGTAACCCAGACATGGAGGGGCTCCCATGAGGAAGTCCAGGGAATATGCCTTCTATATTAACATTGATTCCTTAGCTTGGAAGCATTATCTTCCTCTGTATGGTAGAAGCTGACTTGCTGGGACTACATCTGAATGTCTGCCTACAGAATGGAGGAAGCAAAGGCATTACAAGACAAATTTGTTCCTCTAAAGATTGTAATCTGGAAGTTAAAAGATATTATTTATACTTATATCTCAATGGTCAAGTTTATTTAGATTGTACTTTCCTGCAAGCAAAATTTAATTAAAGACCGTCTAGCCCAGAAAATGTTTACCAAAGTAGCTGTCCCTGTTACCAAAATGAACAAGGAAACTAGACACAGCTTAAGAATTAGAAATACCATTGAAAATGACTCTGCCTCTTTGATGTTCATTCTGTTAATAACCGCTTTAAGTGGGATCCAAGACTTTCTTATTCTTAGACTATTTTTTGGCAAAAGGAGACCCTATGTTGACTAATATGCAGCTACCACACACACCTAAGGCATATATTCACATTGAGTCACTTTACATATTATATATATATATATATGTAAATATCTATCTATCTAGAGAGACAGAGAATGAGTTTCATATAGGCAAATATAGGAAGATATGATAGACAGACAGGTAGATCAATAGATAGATAGATTATAGACTTAAAGACTGACCAAGCCAGTGCCCAGTCAATATTAAAAATAATCATATACAATCCTGTGATTTTGAGAATGGCAGCTTCATAGCTGGACATGTAGGGGAAAGACGAATACAAAGAAGCAATTAAAACACAAAGCCATAAGTGAGCAGAAGGCTGTAATAAAGAAACCTTCAAAATAGGATGAATTTTTGTACTAAATCTCATATCATTATATTATTGAATATTCTTCAGAAATAAGTGTAGAAGATACTCGGGTTGAAAGTTGAGACATCCAAAGACATGGCATCAAAAAGATTGGTAGATTTTAGATGCCTATTATATTGACCGTATTTTAGTGGAGTGTGAAGAAGAAAGAATACAGAAGCATTTTACAAATTAGAATTTAATGATGAATTTGATTCAGTGCTGCAAAAATGGGAGCTTTCATAATTCAACATTATCTTACATTTTGAGTTTTGCAATATGGTAGATTGACACCATTGCCTTCCATAACAAATAAAAAAGGAGGGGACAGTCAAAATCCTACTCAAGGTTTTCATATAATGACATTCATAGGAACATTATTCAAGATTATTTAAACTGAAAATATTTCTATTTTTAATTTTTACTTACAGACAAAGCTTTGTTTGTATGTGATTTTTTTTTTGTTCTCCAAAATAACCTGTCCTTACAACCATGCAAATAATAAATAAAATCAGCATTCTATCATAGATCAAGTGGTAGGAAGAGAGTAGGTGGGTTTCTATGTTTTAATATCGTTAATGTATGTAATTTAAGACATAATTTTCATTCCTAGGAGTTAGAATAGAAGCTATAAAAAACCTTTCTCAAGTCTCCTTACTCATGATTGGAGAATGAAGATTACCTTTTGAATCTCTGTGGAAACATGTTTTCTTTGATTTTAGGAAGAGGTGAATGTACGTTGAAGGTCCCAGAACCCTTATGTCTCCAAGGTTGATGAAATACTGTTTCTGTGTTGTAGCTAAATGCCACACAGGAATAAAAATAATTTTCAATAATATGACCAAAAGAAAAGAGAAGAAAAGGAAAAAAAACAGAGAAAGGAAAAGCAGGAGAAAGAAGTAGTTGGTTAGAGTGAGGAGAGAGATGAGTTGTAATTTGGACACATTAGTCAACTGTAGTAAAGAATAATTGCAAAACAGAGTACTGCCTACTTGATTTTCTCATACCTTATTACAAGCTATGATTCTGCATCAGAGTCTATTTGAATATCTGTATTAATTCAGTAATTTTGAAAAATAAGCTTATTTCAGTAGATTTTGAATGCATTAATTTATTAATGTCTGCAAATCTTATTAAAGAGTTTCACTACATTGGTGGACTTACAATTTAAATCCTTTTATAGAAGAAATGAAAAAGCAATAATTGATTTCAATTATTTCCTTAGAATTTATTTGTTAAACATTGAAATATAGCACATTTTTATGAGAGTTGGTTAAGATAAAGTAAAACAAAGCTTACTAGTGTCATCATGATTTTTCCATTCTTCGTAATTGTTTCACTGTTAATAAAATGCATAGATTTTAGGCAGGAAATTTTTACTAAATTTTCTTGATATGAAAATTGAAAGTTTACAAAATGTAATGTGGCAGAATGAGTCAGGACATTTCCTTTAGAATGGTACCACCCGAAACTTATCAGTGTGTTTATCCTACCTGTCCAAATCCGCATCATGTCACAAGGATAGGGTTAACTGAGGGCCGATCTAAGAGGGACATCTGAATAGAAGTGAGTTTATGATTGCGGGGGATTAGAGGACAGTCAGAAAATGGATTTATCTCTATGATTGAAGTGAAATAAGTTCAATTTTCTGGAAGAAAAAATGCTCATGTTTAGAATATATAGTAAACCTTGAGAGAATAAGGTTTTTATTTCTCTTCATTTACTACATTGTAGCTTGAAAAGCTCTGTTTATTTTTTTTCCACTGTCTTTTACAGTTTGCAAAGATATTAGCTTTAATAGGAAGAATCTTCTAAATGTTCAGTATGAGTTCTTTGCCTTGCATAGGCAGTCTTGCTTGAAAACCCTTCCTTTGATGACATTTCAATGTAATATTATCTTTAATGAGAGCCCTAGATTTATTTTTAAATACAGAAGCTTCCTTTTGTATTAGAAGGAGAGCAATAATCTGTAGTATGAAGAATTGGAATTTAAACTTACTGCTCAGTGGAAAGGTGACTTTGATGTACAGCATGTATGTTGATACAAACAGATAAACATTACGTTTTTATATATAACATGGTAAATAAGTTTTATTTTTGTATAGTACAGTATATTTTACAAAGATAAGTCTACATTTCCTTAGTACTACCTTGATTCACTTTTTCTAAATGAAGGATCTTTCCTATACACTCTCCTTTTATCACTTGATCATAGCTTTGATGGTCTTACATTTTTCTAATTTTATGTGAACTAGCTGTAAGAGTCAAAGCCTAGTCTTCTTTGTCTCTGTGAACCCAAAAGCTTTCATAATGTTTTACCGCCACAGGAGCTCCAGGGGCACAATAGGTTAGCGCTCTGAGTTATACATTATTTTGCCGTTGTTTTCTTAAAAATACGGAGGCATAAAGAATGAAACAATGTACAAACACATAGCGTTTGCATAAATTTGGTGTGAGTGCACTAAAAATAATATTCTTATACCACCGACACTACATAATATACAGTTACACTAAAAATGAGAATTAAGTATAGAATCAGTATACATTGGTGGACTAAGTGCTATAACCAGAGGCATAACTTAATTTTCAGTTAGCAAGCTTTTAAAAATCAGTAGTATAAAAATAAAGAAAACATTATTCTAAATCTGATCCCATAGACCAAACATAGTTAAGCTATCTGAAAAAGCTGTCTTAAGGTTAAATGAGTTTTTTTTTAAGAGTACACAGCTATTCAGTAAAAAGGGTAGCTTTTTTTTATTCTAAAGGAAAACAAAAACACAAATGTTGTTGGAAAAACTGGATATACTCATGCCAAAGAATTAAATTGTACATTTGCATCATATATGAGATTAATTCAGAATATATCAGTCTTAAAATTAAGGGCTAAAACTTCATATCATGGAAGAAAATGTAGAGTGAGGGAAGCCTTCACACATTGAATTAGCAATTTCTTTTAGTTGATTTACTGGATATAATATCAAAAGCAGAGGCAACAAAGGATAAAAATAGACAAATTGGGCTTCTTGAAAATTTAAAAAAACTTTTGTACATCTAAAGGTACTCTTAACAAATTAAGAGAAAATTCATGGGGTGTTAGTAAATATTTGCAAATTATAAGGGATTAATAACTAGAAAACATATACGTGTGTGTATGTGTATACAAAAAAACATGAAACTAGAAAAAACTAAAATAGTGAAAAAATAGAACAGACATTTCTCAAAGGAAGATAGAAAAATAGCTGGTAATCATATGGAAACCTGCACAACATCTCTAATAATTAGAGAAATGCAAATCAAAATGTCAGTAAGATATTATCTCATATCTATTAGTATGCTTAATGTTAAAAAGCAAAAAAGCTTGAAACTGGTAAATATTGGCAAGGTAGTGAAAAACTAAAACCCTCAAATGCTATTGCTGGGAATGCAAAATAGTGCAGTACCTTACTATGAAAAAATTTATGATAAAAACCTCAAAAAATTTACCATAAAATTAATATATGATCCTACAATTGAACATTTTACTTCTGATTATATACTCAAAAAATTAAAAACAGTCTTACTGAGTTGCTTGTATATTCTTATCAATTAAGCATGATACATAATGATTTAAGGGTGGAAGATAACTGAGAATCCATAGAAGGATAAATCGATAAGCAAAACATGGAATATACATGCAAAAAGGGTTATATTCAGCCTCAAAATGGAAGATTCTGACAAATTCTCCAACATGGATGAACTTTATGGCCATCAGATCATATGTAATAAGCCAGTCAAACTGAATAATTCTATATAATTTTCTACAGAATAGTCAAATTCATGAAAACAAAAAGTACAGTGCAGACACTCAAACAAAGCCTAGGGGAAACAAAGAGTTATTATTTTTTATTTATGTTGATTCGGTTTCCCAGAATGAAAAAGAGTTCTAGAGATGGAACGTGATCAGCTTCTACAAAATGACTGATTTCACACCACTAAACTATAAACTTTAAGTTGTTAAGATTATAACTTTTTATCATGTATATTTTGTTCACATAATTTGAAGAAAATGCTTTAGAGCTGTAAGAAGTTACGGGCTTGAGAACTAAATTTATTTTTGAAATAAAATTTATTCAAGCATGACTTCTAACAATTTCTTTTATAAACATAGTGAAGAATTGCTAAAAATTATCAAGGTGTGATGGAGAAATGTACTGGATTAGAAAATATGTGTGTTCTTTTTCTCAGTGACTCTGCAAGTTATTCAGCGCACCGGATATTGTTGATAGGACAGTATTATGGTACTACATTTCAAATCTGTGTCACTAGGTTGATTCTGAATACTTTGTTGGTATGAATTAAATCCATAATAGTCACTAGAGATATATTAGAAGTGAATAATAGATCATAGCATTACAAACCTGAAGCAACAAACATCCTAATCAATTCATTTGCAACTCACACAGACACCAATATAAAGGAAATGCTTGCACCTTTGAAAGTCTTGCATTGTTCATGCAATAAAAAAAGACACATGAGTTCTTCATGTGTTTTGTAATCCACTTTTTCCTTCCAGGCTAATGCCTACATTTTAACCAATATTCCACCCAAGTGCTTGTACCAGTGAGCTGAAATCTACTGGACAGAAAAAGATGGATATCTACCTCCAAATCTAAGTCAAATAGACTTATCTGCTTGGCAGGTCTAACTAAACTTGACTTGCTTTAAAATTTGAAAGAAGAAAGCAAAAGACTCGTTAGAGTCAAAGTATAATGCATTCATCTAGGATTCAGTGTGCACCCACTCTTTTTGCACTTTCTTTCATTTAACCATTACATTATCTTTTCAGTAAATTAGTTTTTATGTTCTCAAATTCACACATGAATACTCTTTTAAAAAGGTTTATTAAGTTGGCTCATTGTCTACGTGATTCTGGTAATCACAGCAAATTAAGGCTTTGCAACATTTATTCCTGATAATACCTTTCTTTCTAAAGCTGAAAAAATGAACAGTCATAGCATGACTACATGTAACTTTTGTGCTTCTACAATGTTTTTCTAGAACAACTATTTTCTCAATATTTTTCTAGCTTAAACTTTTTTTTTGAAATGGAGAAGTTATCTAGAATTTGCAAATATTAATGTTTGTGTACTATGTGTAGATGTAAATATATTACATATATACAACACGTTTATTCATGCAGACACATGATAAAAAAAGGTTGTCTAAATGTGAAGCAATAATCACTTTTACTTTATTTTTGTAATACTTTTATGTCTTATCTGAACATACAAGGTATTCTCCATGTCATTGCCCTCACTAATTCTGTCTCATCATTTTTATCGACTCCATTAAATTAAGGAAAATAATAATCCATATATTACACTTAATGTGATGCTCAAACATAGATTTATCTTTAAAATGTTTAATAAGAATATATAAAATATTCCATTTAATATGGTTTATGAAGAATTTGTCTATGCTTAAGCATTTTTTCTTATTTAATAATAAATAAATTTTACTAAAATCTCATTTTAGTGCTAAATTGTTCATTGCTAAATGATCATTTTAATCATATTTAAGAATTGACATTTAAGAATAAAGACTCTAAACCTGTTCTTTATAGTATTCTCATGAGTAGAATGCTCATAAATAACATTTTTTTAAGATGGCATTTTCATACTTCAAAAACAGAGTAATAATAATTCACCCTGAGAATAACTGGAGCAACTGTCTAAAATTTCTTCAGAATCATCTTGAGTTGATTTAGGTTGGATTTGGTTTTTTGTGTTAGGCACATTGTGTTACATTACGATTTTTCATTTTACATGCATGAAAAATCGTTATTTTTACATTAATTCCTTAGTGCTGAAATAACAAAATGCCACAGACTTAAGCCACTTAAAATTATTTGTTGTGGTCTAGAGTCGTAAAGTCAAGTACCAAGTTGTTAGCAGGGTTGGTTTACTGTGAGGTTTCTCTCTTTGGTTTACAGATAGCTGTCTTCTACTAGCGTTCTCTCAGTCTTTCCTCCCTTGTGTGCATAGCATTAGAGTCTCTTCATCTCTCATCTTTTTTAAGGACACAAGTTAGAGTGGATTTGGCCTCTACCTTAAAGATCTCATTTTGATTTATTTACCTCCTTTAAGGTCTTATCTCCAAATATATTTACATTGTAAAGTACTGTGAATTAGGGCCTCAAAGTATGATTTCAGTAGAACATAATTCAACCAATAACAATTAGGCAAAGAATTTTGTACACTATCTCAGTGCACTCCATTTTTAAGAGAGATACAGTTATGTCTTTTATAACCATAATTTGAGATTTTATAAAAACATCTTGCTTTCATTAAAGGATAAGTTTACATTTTTTATTGAAAACATAACTATTTGATCTGAATTATCTTTACTTAACACATTTATTATCACAAAAATGGTGGAGAGCATACAGTCATTGTGTACCAGGATTGTGTACTCAAAATTATTCTATTATGATAAAAAATTTTTCCTGACCTCCTGGACCAGGCAATAAATGAGCAAATATCAAATCTCTAGGCAGTCTCTCAATCATTTAGTAATAAAGTACTCCTGATGCCTTAGTCCATGTATTCAGTTGTATCTTGTAAATCACATCATTGTACTGGTTCTAACAAATCCTTAGAATTGTTGAAGTGGTTTGGGAATTGGTTTGGAGAAGGTTGAGGCACATGACAGTAAAATCTTACAATTCTAGCTGATGTAAAGATACTTTAATACTGATAGTAAAATGGATGTGTTAGGTGTTCTGGAGAAACAAGATGAAAATAAGGACAGTAAAAAATGCTGTCAGGAAACTGAACTTGGATATTTAACTAAGGGAGATTTCCTGACAATACACCAAAGATTCAATTTTCTTTCTCTTTATTACTTATAAAAGAATGTGAAAGAAAGCAAGTGAATTCAGAAAAGAATTCACATCTTTTACATCATCTGAAGACATGGGGAGAATGACCCTTCCATCTATTAACAAAGAGACCTTACATTACTGAATCTTTAGTGCCTTAATCATGAAGTTCTTAGCCTTGCGAAGTATGAGAAATAAATTTCTATTAATTATCAACTATGTAGGCTATCGCATATTTTAAAACAGCTCAAACATACTAAGTGGAATGACTATCTATGTTTGAGCCATCACTGTATTTTGAAAGATGTGTTGTTTGAATGCACAATTCTGTAGAAAGAGATGAATTTTACCTTAAGATGGACCATACCATCTTATCCATGTCTGTTTTACCTGATTTAGATGGTGAGCTTGAGAATTTTTGAGTTCACAGTTACACAACATTTGGAATTTAAGAGTTGGATAAGTAATACTTTTGAAAATGTTGGATGAATGAATGCATTTTTTTATACATAATAGACAAAAGTTATTGGAAGAAATTCCCAACCCCAAGTATCTATGGAAGTGATTTATTTGAAAATAAGATCATTGCAGAACCAGTAAAGATAAGATGAAGTCACAATAGATGAGTACTAATCAATTGACTGATGACTTTTATGAAATAAAAAGAGATACAAAGGGACAAAGACTAAAAGAGTACCATGTGATGACAGAGGAAGAAATTAGAATGATGGGTCTAAAATTGAAGGAATATAAATGATGGCCAGCAATAATAGAAGCTAAGAAAAGAATAGAAGAGACCTTTCCTGGAGCCATCAGCAGGGGGGTGATGGGGAGAGGGAGGACATATTCTGACAACACTTTTACTTGGAATTCTAGTTTCTATAGTTCCTAGAACTATAAGAGAATCAATGTCATTTGCAGTAAAACATCCAGTTTATGGTCATTACAACAGATCAAGAAAATTCATTTAGTGAGTTCATTTGAAAATGAGGTCTTTGAAGATGTAGATTGTTAAGAAATGATCATACTGAATTAGGATAAGAACTAATTTGATGACTGGTATTTTAATAAAAAGAGAAAATATAATTACAGAGACACATAGAGAGGAATTCAAGTATTTGAAGATAGTCAGAGACTATAGTTATATTGCATAAATCAAAGAATACCAAAGATTGCCAGCAAATACCTTGTGTAGACTGTGAAATAAATGAAACATGTCTAGACAAACAGAAATGAATATTTTTAGTGTTTCAAAATCATTGAAAGGTTTTAAGAATTTAAGTGGCATAATACATGGAAATTAATTTTGTGGCACTGTGTGACTATATATTGCAGGAGGTCATGAATGATGTAGAAAGATTAGTTAAAAATAGATTGGTTGGTTCACTTGAGAATTATGAGATTAAATTGAAGGAATATATATATATGAAACATTTCAATATTATGGAGGTAAAGTTAACATTATGTAATTTAAAATTATTGTATAGACTCAGAGAGTAAAGCAGATAGAGGTTATTTCTCAAAAATGAATATAATTTTTCTGACCTGAAAAACTGAGTTGATGATAGTATGATTCACTAATCTCTGAAAGACTGGGTATAGAAAATTTGATGTGGAAAATTGATTTTAATTTTGGTCATTTTACATTTGAGATACTTGTGGGGAATCTGAGTATATCAAAGATTCCCTATCACTGGGTAGTCAGATCCTGAGTTTAGAAGTCATTTACTAGGAATAAACTTTGTGAGTCTGTGGCATGCAAATATTTCCCAAAATAATGAACACAGAGATTTAAAACTTAAAAAATTACTAGGTCAAGAAGATGTGGAATTATGCCAAAAGTAATGGGCTAACAATGTGGGGGAAAAAAACAGAAGGAATTTTATGGAAGCCCAACATCTTCAAAGAATAGTGCCCAGAGTCAACTAATATTTAACTCTTATCCCGTACAGAGAGAACCCCAGAAAGTCCCACTTGGTTTTCTTTGTTTGTTTGTACTGGGAATCGAATTCACAACCTCACACTTGACAAGTAGGCACTGTGTCACTGAGCTACATCCCAAGCAAATCCCACATTTTTGCTCACTGCTTATGCACTACCTGCTTCCTACTCTTTTCTCAGAAATATTGTCTTTCTTGGTCATTGTTGTCTTAATATGCTCGATGCAACAATAGGCATTACTCAAGGAGCTGCTAGTATAACCAACACATTCACATACATTTTATTTTCTGTCTCTCATTACTATCTCTTCAAACAATTTAGTTCTTCCCACAAAGTCCTAGTCCTGATATTTCTTTGTTCTATATATATATTTAAACTTAAAACAAAGAGCCAGGAAATACAAAGAATAGAAAGAAAAATTCAAATTACAAATGTAGCAGTTGGATTTACCAACTGTAAATTAACAGTGGTATTTTTCATTGTGCTCTTGGTTATTACATGTGACAACTCACATTTTAATACACAGCTCATAACTATTATATTAGACTTGATATTTTTTGACATTTTATTGAAACTAAAAATAGCATCTGATTCAAATGAAAAGTTGAACATAGAAATGTGTTGTGATTGTTAAGATATAGGCAATCGAGTTTGTGGAAAGGCTCAACAGAAATTTATGAATATAATTTGGAAATTTTTCACGGAAGTAAAATACAGTGTAATAGCTTTTATTCATGAGATTCTGGCTAATTTAATTGATTGACTGAAACTCTGAGTAATAGCAAAGTTTGCCTTAGAGCCCTAGAGATTCAAAGAAGCATTGTATATGACATGCTATTGATTTCTGTTTTTTTCCTATGTAAGCCAGGAGTATCCTGCATATTCAGAAATTACATTTGTCAGACAATGTAATTTTCAGTGAAAAGTTTTGTGAATCCAAGGAATAATTACTTCTAAGAATGACTTTTGTTCCTCTGAAAGTTTCTCAGAACTTTCTTGCCAGTTGCCTATGGGCACGGAAGTATGAGTTCATATGTCTGAGATTCTAGGAACATGAATATTCACAAAACAATCATTTACAGGTTTGTTTTTATCAAAAATGCCCCTTGCAAATTTATTGTAAAATGTATTTGTTTTATTATAATGGTTTTATTTTCTTGTCTAATCGCAACATCTATGCACTGCATCTCTAATGTTGAAGGCGATGTACACTCCTGAAACACTCTCACGTAGATCCAAAAGCATTAATTTGGGAAAATCAGAGGTGTTTTACAAAAAAAAAATATTCCAAAAAAGTGAAGAAAATCTGACAATAGCCAGAAAAAATAGAATAGTCAAAAAAAATTACAATAAGAAAGTAGCATAAAGGTATTGGATTTAGGGCAGCCTATTCATTTTATGTGTAATATTTTGATATTCTTTAAATCTCTGTTGCTCAGTCATTCCTTTCTTTTAAAAGTACATATAAGAGACCATTGTGCTTGGTGCCTTTAGGATTAAAATAAATTAAATATAAATTTAAGTGTCTGTAATGATATTCCTTGAAAGTTTATTAAAATTGAAGAAATTATTTTAAAGTGGTACAGCTTCCTAACATAATACAATTAGGAAATACAAAATGCAACAGAAGAAAAATTTGTAGAAGAAACTAAAATTTAAGCACAAGCTAATGGAGATGCTATGAAGAAAGCCAATTTGGGTGCAGAACCCTCTCTAACATGCTGTGGATTTTGCCAGAGGGAAGATAGCCTCTTTAATAAATGGTGCTTGGAAAACTGGTTCTCCACGTGCTGAAGATTGAACTTCAACTCATACCTCTCTCCATGCAGTAAAATAAAATCAAAATGGATCAAAATGTTAAAATAGAAACACGATCCACTGGAAGAAAGACTACGTAAAACTCTTTAAGACATAAATGTAGGCAAAGACTTTCTAAACAGAACCCCAGTTACACAAGACATTTTACAAAGAATCAACAACTGGGACTCCATCAAATTCAAATCCTTCTTCATAGCAAAGAAAATCACCAACAAAATGATGAGAGAGCCTATTTTGGGAGAAAAAAATTTTCGAGCTTCTCCTCAAATCACTAATATCTAGAATGTACAAAGAACTCTAAAAGCTTAGACCACACAAATTTAAGGACCCAATTTTAAAAATGATCATATAAAGTAAATAGACATTTCTCAGATGAAGAAACACAAATGGCTAATAAATATATGAAAAAATGTCCAAAATTGCTGGTCATTTGAAAAATGCAAATTAAAACAACACTAAGATTCAACCTCACTCTAGAAAGAATGGTTACCATCAAGAAATAAATCAATAACAAATGCTGGTGAGGTTGTGGGAAGAGTCTGTTAATGGGAGTGTAAATGAATACAACTACTGTGGAATTTAGTATGAATACTCCTGACAAGACTAAAAATAGAAATGCCATTTGACCTAGATATTCCTTCTCTAGGAATATTCCCAAAAAGTTGAAGAGTTCATACTACAGTATATATACCCATGGTTATAGTAGCAAAACTTGTAATAGCTAAATATTGGAAATAGCATATATATCCATTAACAGATAAATAGTTAAAGAAAAACGTGATATTCATACACAATGGAGTACTACCCTGCTGTAAACAACAATAAATTTGAGTCATTTGTAGGAAAATGGATGAGCCTTGAGACCATAACATTAAGTGAAGTAAATCAGATACACAAGCTTAAATATTGCATTGTGTCTCATATATGAAAACAACAATAATAAAATAAAAAGATAACAGGAAAAAGAGAAAACATTGTTGCAATACAATACAAGAAGAGAGATAAAATTGTTGTGTGGTTAATGTATCTAAAATTGTATCTTGATTTAGTACAATTTTCTTACATGCCTTACATGTTTGTTGGCCTACTAGCCTGGTTTTTAATCTGTATGTATGATAATTAACTTTAAAGCACTTAGAAATCTATGATTTGATGCTGGCAAAATAAGAGAATGGGGGGAAGAAAAAAAAAGAAATGTGTTAAGCATATGTAAAGTATCAATTCCCTACAATGAGTGAAATGATTGTGTAATGTAAACATTTACAAATAAGAGAAAAAAATTCTTTAAAAAGAGAATAAACCCCTCAGAGAAGGAAAAAATACATAATGTAATGAAACCAGAAATGAAAATGGAGATAGATTTCACAAAAGCAATATGAGGAAATACCAAAAATTTAAATATCATAAAAAATTCTAAGAAAAAATGATTTATGACATCTAATTTTGCAATTAGACAAACTTTAAGCAAGTGTTTTATCTTTTTATTTTGGGGAAAGAAAGGAAGGGAAAAGACAAAACAAGCCTGTTTTCACAGACTTGATACCTCAAAGTTTACATCTTGAGCTCTATTTTGAAAAATACACTGGAACATGGGGCCACCTGAAAAGAATGAAGCAAACTACCAATAAAGAGAACACAGAAGTGGAAAATCATACCCTTACAAAGAACACATAAAAGATATCTGAGGATGACATTGAAAAAGAATTAAGAGGACACGGTGCAATTGTAGTGTTTTACATTTATATATATATATATATATGACTTTATGAAAATTTGAAGATAGACTTATTTGTTGAACTTCAACTATTAAACATTAATTTACTGGCAGCAGGGTATGTCTTATTACAGGAGTACCTCTTCAGTGCTTCGCATGACTTTGTATCTAAAAACAATGGTTTTATTTTTACATGTAATCAACCAATAGTACATTTTGTTAGTTACCTCCTATTATAGTTTTATAGTTATGCCATTAAGATCTTTACTTTGTTAATAATTTTCTCTATATGTCTTCCCAGAAATACTAAGTAACTCATGTCAGTATCAGAATTTATTATAGGGGATTTTCCTTCTTATCTTGTCTACTAATGTTTTTAAAAATCTATTTGGTTCATAGATTATAGAAGTCTTACTCAAAGTGGATTATTTTTAGAAACCAAACTGACTTAAGCGCTTAAAAATAACATTTTTTATGAACACAAAGACAGTAAATAACTACAGAAATGGTCAAGGAATGATTTTGCTTTCAATTGAGCTTTATATTTTTTCATTCTTGTAATGTCTACATTACTCAGCTTCAACTGTACCCTCCTTTCTGTTCTATGACTTTTAAAAATACCCCGTTGTGGGTGAGATACAGCTCAGTGGCACAGTGCCTACTTCGCAAGCGTGAGGTCGTGAGTTTGAGTCCTGGCACCAAAAAATAAAATAAAATAAAATAAAAATAATACACAATACATCTCAAAATACCCTGCAGTCTTTTCTCTCCTTTTTTTCAAGTAATGCATCTGTGAAAAGTCTCCACTGTTCTGAACTTCACCACCTTATCCTTGATTCTTGCCTCTTTAGAAAAGTCAGAAATAAAGCAAGGTACACAATTATTAAAAGTCCTTCTTATATTTCAAATCTATCTAAATACAAGCCCTTTCTTACTTTTTACATCCAGTAACTGTATTACAAGTGAAGAATTATGCCAAGAATTTGGAATATAAGACAAATGTTATCCATTCAAGAGTTCACCATAATTGTGGAACACTCATGAAACTAAATCCTCCATATACTCGTTCTATTAAAGTCTCCCATCCCTTTGAGCATTAAATTCTCCACTGATGATTCTTTTCTTTGCTATATATCCAAAATACTCTGTCCACTGTACTCTTCACTTTATCTTATGACCATAGGGTAAGTTAAGAGTCTTAATGTTAATTAAATGCTTACTAAAAGAACAGAGAGTTTTAAGAGAACATCAAACAGTATAACAGGTTGAAAGATGAAATGCTTTTAAGAAGTTATTAGAAATTAATTTTAGAAATATAGTATAGGTGAGATGAGAACACAAAAAATCATCTATTCTAAGATATTCAGGAATGAGCAGAAAGTAAAAGTAGGTGTACATGAGTGGCTAGATGTTTTCCAGTGATTATTTCCAGAGTTCACTCCTTGCATTTTTTCTTGAGGCTCTGCTGGGTACAGTTAAATTAGATTCTCACATTGTGTTCATGGCAGAAATAAGTTTCATTAATGCTGGATGAGGATGAAAGCTCTTTGAATAGGGAATCTTATGAGTTATGTTCACCTATGATGTCCTCATACATTGCTTAAAGTCTGGGGATGGTGGGAAAAAGCAAGACAGTTTTAATGCGGAGGCAGAAATCATATGAAATGAAATAAGTTTCCAATGTTATTTTCACTTCATAGGCCCTAGTTCAAAATAGTGCCCTTTGATCTTGCCATGTGGTCCTTGGTTTTTTCCCCAAATTGAATCCTACAATAGTCACTTTCCAGTTTTAGTTGCTGTATCAGGCTTTTCTTCACTTTCCAGTGAGCTCCCACAGGAAACTTCAAGATTTCTTTTATTCTCCAAACTGGCAGAAAGCCCTCTGCTTTGGCTTTACACAAGTGTAATTATTCAAAGTCTATTAAGCAGGGCTGGCTTGTTCAATTAGCACAAAATTTGGATTTGAGAAAATTGGGTATCATTTAATTTTTTGTCAGTGTTGGTGAAATTTTTAAATTTTTCTGTTATAGTTGCACTGTTTCTATATATAGATTTGGTATGTAATAAAACCTATCAATTGTTTCTGTCATATTCTCAAAATGTTATACATTTACTTGAAAATAATTAAAATGTTAAATAATTTTAATGTTTTAATATTCTATTTTTTTAATACATAATTGAACTACATAATGTTTACATTCCTTGTGTGAGGTTGATACAAGTACATAACATTAATTCATTTCTTCACATTCTTTTCCTCTCCTTCCTCTCATCTCTTTGGATTTTTTGATCTCTTTCCAAATGAGAAAAATCTATCTCCTTACTTTTTATTATCTAAGTTTTACTTTGCTCTTTATTTATAATTTGAGTTCCTTATGTAAAAGAAACCACATGATATTTAATCGTGTGCGACTGATTTATTCCACTTAAAAGTATGGTTTCAAGGTAGATCTGTTTTCCTACAAATGACTCAAATTTATTTTTCTTTATGGCAAAATAGTACTCCATTTTGTGTACAACCCACACTTTCCTTATCCATTCACTTGTGCGTGGACATATAGGCCATTTCCAAGATTTACCTATAAAGGATTGTCTTGCTATATGCACAGGTATGCAGGTATCAGTGTTACACGATGTCTTTAACTCTTTGGGGAAGATATCCCGAAGGCAAACAACAGAGTCCAGTGGAATATTCAGTTTTAGTTTTTTGAGGAATCTCCGTACAGATTTTTGCGGTGGCTACATTAGTTCACATTCCCATTGAAATGTAAAAGGTTTCCTTTATCCCTGCAGCTTTGGCGGCCTTCATTATTACTTGATTTCTTAATGATGGCAGTTCTTTTCTTCAGTGTGGTTTTAATTCACATTTCTCTAATGGCCAGCAATGTTGAGCCCTTCTTTGTGTACTTATTGTCCATTTGTAAATGTCTGTGAATTTCTGTTTTCTTTCTTCATTGATTTCTAGTTTTATTGAACAGTGGTATGCTGGTATAATTTTGATTCTTTTACATTTACTTACACTTGATTGATTCCTAGTATGTGGTCTACTCTAGAGAAAGTTCCATGTACTACTGAGAACATTTGTATTATGTAGTTGGATAGAACACTGTAGATTTGTGCAAGAGCTTTATTCGACTCTGATATTTCTTTGTAGATTGCCCAGTAATCTGTCTGTGATAGTGAGATTTTGAGGTTCCTCACTACAATTGTTTTTAACTTTATTTGATCTTTTATGCCCAGTAGTACTCATTTTATGAAGTTGAGTATGCTATTGTTTTGTGTTTATATGGTAATAATTGTTGTCTCTTCCTGTTTGTTTTTTTTTAACCAATATATAGTGATCTACTTTACATCTTTTGATCAGGTTTAGCTTGAAGTCTACTTTGTGTGAATGTAGAATAGCTAAATTTATTTTTATATTTCCCATTTCATGGAATATTGTTTTCTATCCTCTGACTTTTGGTGTATGAGTTTCTTTCATGGATAAATGTTTCTTTGATATGGCATATCATTGGATTTTTTTTTCTTAATCCATTCTACAGTCTGTGTCTTTTGATTGGGTAACTGAGACCATCAGATTGTCAGTTACTACTGATATTACTTATTGGTGTCATTTCCTTTTGCTGATTCCCTACCTTTGGCTTCTACTTAACTGCTGTTTTATTTTATTACACTTTTTGTCACTGTTACCTTTCTAGGATACCGTTTTGTCATTTTGTCTTTCTAGGATGTCTTTCAGAATTCTTTGGAATGCTGATATGGTGAATATGGATTTATTTAGATTCTCTTTACCATAAAAATATATTTCTCCATCAGTTTTGAAAGTTAGTTTGCAGGCTATATCAGCTTTAGTTGGAAATTGTTTTCTTTTAGGGTTTGAAACATTTTGCTCCAAGTTCTTTTGGCCTTTATTGTTCATGTTAAGAAGTCTGCAGTAATCCTAATGGGTTTAGCTTTATAAATGATTTGTTGCTTTTCCCTGACCTTTTTTTTAAATTCTGTTTTTGTGTTAGACTTCTGAGATTTTTGACTACAATGTGTTTTGGAAAAGTTCTTTTCTGATCTTGGCTATTTAGCATTCTGACTCACCTATCTGTTATTTTTTTCCAAAGTTTTCTGATATTATTTCAGTAAACATGCTTTTTATCCCACTTGTGCTTTTTCCTCATTTTTTCACTAAATCAAGTATTATTGGAATAGTCTTCTTTGTGTCATCTAGGGCTGTTGCGTCCCTTTTTCAAGCTCTCTTGTTGCTTTTAAGGTGTCTCTAAAT
This sequence comes from Cuniculus paca, assembly GCA_004365215.1. Lineage (NCBI taxonomy): Eukaryota > Metazoa > Chordata > Mammalia > Rodentia > Cuniculidae > Cuniculus > Cuniculus paca. The sequence continues at coordinate 16,081 of RJWT010002682.1, read as the reverse complement.
GGTTACTGATTATAGGCTTCATTCTAATATTGACATTCTTTCTCACAGTGGTCATTTCTAATGACCACACTTTTCATAGAATCTTTAATCTCCTGAATTTCTATTTGGAGACATTTTATGGACTTTAATTCTTGTCTATACCATGTAATGTTTTGCATCATTTTTTCTAGCTCTGCTAGCTTTTTCTTACTGTCTTCTTTAAACTCACCAATTATTTTGTTTATATGGCCCAATTTCTGTTTACTTATATATTCTTCGAATATGCCCAATGCCTTATTAATTTGTTTGGTTTTCTCCACTGATATCACTTTGAATAATGTGGGTATGTAGCTTTGGCTTTCTTCCTTCAGTGTCCCATGGATCAGCTTTGGGAGTACCAAGAGATTTTGGGGTTATTTTGTTGCTTGTCTCCTCATGTTTCCATTTTTTGTTTGCTTGCTGTTTTGTTGTGACTTTTGAGTTGATCATAGTGGAAACCTTTCTTTCATTTATGGAGATGTCTTTAGTGAATTAATGTCAGTTTTTCAGTGATGTCTTCTGGGTGTGGCTAGTGACCTTTGCTTTTGTCCTAAATTCTAACCAGCTCTGTTTACTTATTTGGGATGGGAGTTTGCAGCATATTTGGCCCAGTACCTACTTTTCCATGAATGAGAAATTGTATTGTTAATGATTACACAGCAGTTCAGACATTGCCATTCCAAAAAAACAATAGCCACAACTATGTTACTTTGAATATAGTGGTAAAGTTAGCAACAATTTTAACATTAAATACAAATGGAGTGTTCACAAACCCTGAGGACCAATAAGGTAACACATTTAACCTTAGAAAAGAGATCTAGTATGAACCCTAAAACCAATCAAATATTGAACTATAGTAAACATCTACTAAGTAGAATAACCTTACATTTACTAATAGAACAAGCTTTCAACAGCAACAGTGTAAAGTTAAGTAGCTACTTAGATACTCATACTGCTTAGTAGTTGTACTAATGATACTAGAAATTGTGAGGAACATGAAAATGAATAAAGAAATATTTGAGGAGTATGAGGATGAAAGAAAAGTGAGATAGAAGGTCCTATTTAGGAGTAAAAAGAAATTAATAATGTTAGAGTAAAGTTGCAGGAAAGAATGAGTAACGAGAACAAAAACTGAACAGAGAACAAATACAGAAAATAAAGGAAAGATTAGAAAGAAGAGAAAAAAATTTGAAAGGCTCAAAAAGACAGTTAAAAAACTAAAAAAGGTTGAAAAAGAGAAAAAAATCCTAAACTTCCCAAAAATTCATGAAAGAAAGACAGATTAAAAAATAGAAAAATAGGATCAAAGAAATCTTTTTTTATGGGTGCTTTCTTAAGTTCTGTAGCATTAGGATCCAGTCAGTTGCGCTTTTCTTGGCCTAGATTTAGGGCTTAAGGCCCATGGGTTTTTGAAATGTCCTCCCTAAACCAGAGGATCCTCTGCTTACTCACCCCAGAATGTGGCTATTAGCTAAGCCAAGGCATGTGGTGCTCCTTCTGCTAGATGGGAAACACGATTGGCCCTCTGATCCCTGCCAGATGTAGGCAGTGGGTTGGGGGTTCAAGTACACTGTTGGATTTAATGCTGACAGTCATGGTGTCTGATTGTTTCCTCTCTCCCTGGGCATTGTCTGCATCCAGGATCAAGTCGCTTGGTTATTCCTCACCACAGATGCCCCATACCAAGGGGAGGCAAAATGTAGGGCCATCTTGGACTTGGTGGGTGGACTCACCCTTGCATTGGGGGAGTCATGCCAATTGTCTTGTACAGGTCCTACTTTCTCCCATCAGTGGAGGTATGCTTGGCAAGTGCCTGCTTGTTTGCTCCTAAATTGTTTTAACTTGTGACCAAAAGTTATAAATTATTTGTATATGATAATCAAGAGATTCTTTATCTTTTTGCTTGAATATTTGAAGTAACATGATTTTGTTATTGTTCTGATAGGTAAGCAAATAATATCACAAAATGATAATTTCAAAAGTTCTTAAAAATAAAATCTGTAAAGTAAAACATATCATTCTCACTTTGCATATTTAAATTTTGTAAAGACTAATCCTGACTTTATCACCAATGTTTTTGATATGTCATTATGAATTGCATATTGAGGCCCTCAAAAATGTCCTAGATAATATGAACATGACATTATTTAATAAAAACTCTTTGAAGATCTAATAAAGAATCTAAAAAATGAGGTAATTTTGGATTAGATTGGGACCTAAATCCAATGACAATGATCCTTAGAAGAAAGGGGGTTTATACAAAAGAAAAGCCAATGTGAAGATAAAGGTAGGAACTGGTGTCATGCATCTAAAGTCCAAAGAATGTTAAGGATTGAATGCAGTCATGCCAAACAAGGGGAGACGCATGAAATAGATTTGCCTTCAGAGTCTGCAAAAGAAAACAATCCAGCCTGTATCCCAATTTTTATCTTTATAATGGACTGCATACTATAAAAATCTGGCTATTTTAAGCCACTCAGTTTTTGCTACTTTTTTATGCCATATATAAACATCACTAATCATCATATCTTTTTCTATTTCTGCAGATAGATGGGAATGTAATTTGAGGATGGAGATGGGAGAAAAAAAGATGTAAAGAAGAAATAAAGAGGCTCAAGATGTGATGTATATATGTGCCAATCTCCTATGACATATGTCTTGTGCTGTATACACTTGTACTAATAAAATGTGAAAAAATTAATTAAAATAATATTTTAACAAATAGTGCTAGATTATTTGTCCCAGCAATGAGAAAACTGGCTAATACAAATAAGAAATTTCCATTGTTTTTATAAGTTACCCACACTATTGCATTCTGTTATAAAAACCTAAACATACACATTCATATAATGTAGCACTTTCTATTTATAGTATCTAGAAACAATGATCTCAGAGCAACCACAAGCTTATTTGACATGTTGAGACAAAACTCCTTAGGTAATCTGCTCTCAAATTCCTAATGGACAGAAACTGAGATAGTAAATGTTGCATCTTTTTAAAATGCATAGTTTGGAAGTTATGTGTTACATGGCAATAGATAACTAAAACGAATTCCATTAATGCCTTTTAAAGCTATTTCTTCCCAGTCCCAATCTTAAGATTATGCATTATAATTCATCATGATGAATCTCTAGTTTTCTAAACCTTGGAATAGTTCCTTCACCTGTCTTTAATTTTATTTGTATTGACTGTTTTGGAGAGTCAATTGAGTTATTTTACAGAGACTTCTTTAGTTTTAGTTTATCTGTTATTATCTCTTGATCAGGTTAGGTTATGCATGTTGGACTGGACTATGTAAATAATTCATGTTTACTGCAAGATTTCTTGTAGCAAAAAACAATTTAAAAGAATTTGATTTAAATAAATGAAAGGAATTTGTTAAATAAATTACAGTCTTCCTGGTCAAGAGAATATAGTAAAAGCATTAAGTATTATGATATAAATGTATTTTTATTGACAAAGTTAGGATAACATAGTACTTGGAAAAAAGCGAAACAGGTTCCAAGGGAGAATTCATAATTCAATCTCATTGACTGTATTCCAGAATGCAAGTACAGTTATTCCTCTCTACAGGTAGTTTCAGAAACCTCTCAGATACAAAATCTGCAGATTTCTAGTCCCTTATATAGAATGAAGCAGTGTTTGTATAAATTCTATATAATTCTCTTGCATATGTTAAATCATCTCTAGATTATTTATCATATGTAATATAATATAAATGTTATATAAGCATTTTAATACCATTTTTAGTGGAATAACAATAAGAAAATTGTGTGCATACTCAATATAGAATTTTTTTTAAAAAAATGTTTTTAGTCTGTGGATGGTTCAATTCACAGATAATGAGACAAACATTTGAAGAGGTAACTGTGTTTGTGTGTAAGTGTACATTAATGCATCATTTTTTAACAAATTAATTTGTAAATTCTGGTTATTTTATATCATGTAAACTTCCACTTGAGCAATAAAATAAACAAATGGATGTTATTTGAAATCTCAATTAATTTCCAGTGTGTAGTCAAAAATCGTGTTATTTACAACTCAATCACAAGAACAAGCCCCACAATAAAAAGCTTACTACACCTTTTTACCAGATATGCTATAGAATTCCTATATCTGTTAATAAAAAAGTAATCTTAGTGAAGGAGAAATACCAATTACATCATGTAATAAAACAACATCTGTCTGTCAGTGTGCTATGCTACTGCAAATACTTCTCACACACCAAATAGAAATGCTAAGGGAATATAGAAAAGACAATCATAGTTTCCATCCTTACCACCAAACAACTGCAAATCATTTAGGTAACTCCACTGTAGCACATAATGTTAAGCCCTTTTTAGCATTAAATTATTTCATATAAAAATAAAAATTTCCATCCCAAATTCCTGAAATTACATGTTAAAAAGTATTACATTTCCTTGAGTACATTACCTTTAGTGAATCACTAAAAATTGAATGTTTTGAAGTGATTTAAATTTGTTCTTATTAAATAGAATATTGTCATTTCTGTACTAAAATAGGAAATAATGCTTGATGGAATATCACTCACAAGTTGATTTTAATTAACTATATCTACATAATTACAGGCAGACTCTTCTAATCCCAGGACTCTGGAGGCTGAGGTAGGAGGATTGCCATGAGTTCAAGGTCAACCTGGACTACATAGAGTTCAAGACCAGCCTGAACTGCAAAGTGAAAACCTGTCTTGAAAAAATTAAATAAATAATTAAATAAATACTAAGGGGATACTAAATGTGTGAGTATATAATCCCATGTAGAAGATTTGAACAGTTATAAGAACAGTTACATGAAAATTATATAACCACTAATTTTATATCAAGTGCTGTACAGTACTATCCCAATAGATATATATCTCACTTTGTGCAGTTTATTTCTGTTAAATTTAATATCTAATACTGACTTTACTGTAATCAACTTCTTCCTGTCTTCTCTTGAAAACTTCCACCTATAGTACTCCATTCATTTTTTAATATTTGTCATCATCGGTTTCTGTTTGCAAATTTCAGGTCTTTGTTTATTTTACACATAAATTGAAATGGAATTTCTTTAGTAATAGATGTGGTGTACTTTTTGGTGGAACATTCTATCATAACAACTATTTATTTAGCATCTTCTGTATTTTCACCGAAATGCCTGCCTCAGTTGTCTCTTTGCTCTTAAATTATTAGTAATGAAGTGAGGCTCTACTTTTTCCTTTTGAATTAATTTTATAACCAGTTCAATTAGAAACAGGAAAAAGAGAGAGATAGCTCACTATATTGGCATATTTTGTTTTAGTGTAAAGAGCAGGAATTCTTTATTGGAACAAAACACATATTATAGTTTTTATGAACCAAAACTACCTATGTGATTATATCAACATAATTCTGAAAGAAACAAGAAAGACACAGAGCCCTCTGAAACCATTCTTGCTTTTTGTCTTCATGTTCATCAAAATCATGAGTTAATGACACAAAAAATGGACAATGATGCCTTTTCATCAAAATTACAATTTTTTTCTTTCTTGTTATTATTAAGATAGAAAAATGAAGGCATAATATTAGAGGGGTATATACTTCTAACTGAAGACAGTGTAAGGAGAAAGACTTCTACTGGTTAAGCAAATCTATACTAGAAAAGTTTTAAAAGCATAATATAGTATCTCCTTTACATAGAAATGTAAATAAACTCTTCCAGATATTCATAAACTAGATGTTTGACTATGGCTATATGAACCAGAAGTAAGTATTGAAGATGACCCTTAGCAGATGTATAAACTTCTGCTGAGTAGAGAAATTAAGAAAAATCATCTTTGGAAGTTTCAACAAGACAAGCAGAAAAAATGAAGATAAGTAATAAATGCATTTTGACAGCATTTGATAAATGATAACAACAGCAAATGAGTAGTATTTAATATGTTTGAAGTTTACACATGTTAACTAATTTCACTTTGACAAGGACCCTGTCCATTTGCTACTGGTAATACTGCCATTTTTCAGATGATGAACATGAGACAGCGTTTGAGTAATTGAAACATAATTTAACAAAACCAGTACCCAATGAACTCAGAAAGCCTGGCTCTAACTCAGTGCTCTTAATCATTAAGCTATTCTACATCCAAAGGCAGAACTATAACATAATTAGGTCTTTGAGTAAGAATTGAAAGCAAGCAGTTTGACCATTTCTCCTTTGTCCTGGGGCTCTCTGACTGACTTTGGGAGTTGATATTACCATACTTTTCCAGTCAACCTCAGATTGCTTAAGTCATCATAGTACAACAATATTTCCAATTTATCGCAGCTGGCTTGGGAGCTCAAAACCATTATATGCTTGCTAAAGTAGCTAATACTACCAGTATTAGAATGAAATAGAATAGGAGCTGTGGACAAGGAGAACAACAATATATTTTGCAATGTTTAGACTGAAAAGAACAAAGCACAAAACAAAATGCAGCTGTGGTGACAATTCCACTGAAACAGAAAAAAATATGTGACAGAAGCATTTTGCCAATAAGGTAGATGATTTTAGAAAGTAATGACTAAATCTTGCACCAAAACCATATACAACACCTTTCTCCCAGAGAAATATTTTTATATTAATTGAAATCTCAAGAGTCTTCAGAAACTTATGCATATTGCGCATGATAGTCTGCCACAAGAAGAAGCAGGGCTTATTTTAATAAGAGAGAATACATGATACTGAGTGTATTAGGGAGGGTAGAAATTAGTGGAGAGTAAATGACTTTCCTTAAGCACAGTCATTAGAATATTCTGTTCTTTTTATAAGTTCCTCATAATATTCTTAGAGAAGGACAGAAAGATAAAAACCCAAATAGAAGGGAGGACAGATTTCCACCAGCTAAATCATCTGTTCTGGTTTATTGCTTCACAAATACCTGTGACCAGAGATGATTGAAGATGGAAGGAAAGGTATGAGGTGGAACAGTAGAGAAATTTCAAGAGAAAGATTATTTTTTGCTTGTTCCTTTTGGGTCTTCACAGCATGTACATTCCCTACTCAGAAACCATACAACCCTATCAATGCTGTAACACCAATTCCTCTGTTCAGCGCGTGAAGCACTCTTTAATCCATTTGGGAAGTTCTGTAGTTGATTTGGGTGTTTTCAGTCATTTTGTTTGCTTTCACTTCACAATTTGAGTCTTAAATGTTTGATGAAAAATGTATTTTTCATTTTTAAGTTGAATACGATATTATTTTCACACATTTTAAATATTCTTTCACATAAAATTGACTTTCTAATGAACTGTGTGGGCTGACCGTGCCAGATATGAACCATTTGGTTCAGTGTTTACACTTGAAGCTTTTGGTATAAGAAATAAGATGGTGTGTATCAAACTGAAAAGACACAATGGAAAACAAAAATTCAACATCAGTGTTGCAAGTTAAGGGATTTGACTAAAGAAGGGACTTCTTTAGAGTAAGGGAAGACAGTAAAGGATGCTGAAGCATCAAAGTTCAGCAACAACAGAAAGCCATTAATTTCCATGGGAGATGGAACTAAAACAGAGAAGGTAGAAGAGACAGAGACAAAGAAGGCGGGGTGGAAAGCTAGTGGAAGGAACAACTACAACAACTAGAGCCATAGGGAGATGTTGCCACTTTTGGAAAAGACAGGAATGAGCAGGGAAAAATAAAACACCCTCAATGTTCTGGTATTTATTACTCTAACCTACAAGTGGCTTCCATTGATGAAATACAGTCTTATACAACTGATAAAGGAGATGCACTTTACAGGAGTCAAGTCTTGAAGGAAAGTAGAGAACTGATATAGGTAAGGAAGAGTGAACATATAATCCATTGATCCTTTATTCTCCCAGTAAGCTTCAGTTTCCAGAAATGTAGATGAAGTACATTGTAATTGTGTGTAACAGATTTGCAATGATCAAATACAATTGAAGGATTAGACATAAAGAATAACCATGTTATATATTAGGTAAAGGTAAACAGAGGTTTCTGTCTGACGGCTCAAATGACTTGTATTGCTTTCTTTTCATTGTCGAGAGTCAACCAAACCTATTACAAAAATAAAAATGCTGTAAAGTGTATGCACAAAGAGAGAGTTAAGGTTCATTACATAGCTATGCATTTTAAACAATTTGGCAATTTAGGTTGACAAGCAATAGCTGGTAAAATTCATAAGTGAGTTGATAAAGGAATAAGTCAAGCATAGGCACAAAAGAGGGTAGTCATTTGAAAGACTATAACCATCAAACCAGAACATTTTTGTTCTCAAAATGACATTAACCACATATATGACTTTGAGATAGGAAAAAAGAAGTTGACTCTAAGGAAAACTGAAGAGGATGCAGTTAGAAATAAACATAGCAGATATCATGATTTGTGAGATTGGGCACAAGGATTTTTTTTCTTTTTGTGGCACTGGAGATCGAACTCAAGACCTCGCGCTTGCCAGGCAGGGGCACAGGCCACTGAGCTAAATCTCCAGCCCTTATCTTTTCGGAACAGAGTCTCACTATGCTATTCAGGCTGGCCTGGAGCTCACTTTGTAGCCCAGGCTGGTCTTGAACTCACAACGATCCTCTTGTCTCAGCCTCCTGAGTGCTGGGATTACAGGTGTGAACCACCATGCCCGGCAACACAAGGATATTTTTTAAACAAAACAAACAACAAAAACATTTATCCACAGAGCATCAAGCCCAGTCTTGCACTGAATATGCTGACCCCTAGGAACTAAGTAGGAGATTGGAGTGCTCATCTCTGAAAGAGAAAAACTATATCAGAGAAAGGAAATCTAAAATTGTATTTGGACCTCTTTGATGAAACATTTGGCTCTCATATCTAAATTTCAAGTGATTTTCTACAGTATTCTTTAAATTAAGCCTACTAATAAGTAAATGTATGAGCATTTTGCACCCTACATTTTCAAAAGGATGTGGTCTTCAATGAGTTTAGAAGCAACTATTTCTAGACATATGAGTATTCACACTCACAAGGGTACCTGACTTAAAACCAGTTTACCTGTGTTGTTAAGAAAAGAAAAATAATGTTTGAAAACTAAGGAAAATCTTTCAGATAAATATATATATATATATATATATATATATACTTAAGAAATACATACACTTTATTTGTACAGTATGAGTATTGTAAATATTTATTATGTAAATGATCAAATTAGTAACAGTATGCACTGACACTATATGTCTGTGATTGCAAGGGATTAACAGAAATTTACCACCATTTTCCAAAACTGTCCAGTCTTAATTGTGCAAGAGTCATGTATGCAAATCAAAAAACAGTCTGTGAAACAACTGGAATTAATCTTTAAAAAAGAAAAGCTATAAACTATTAGAGATTAAAAGAAATGGAAGAGCATCCTGTGACAAAGTAGAAAGCACAGTTGTAAAAGGACATTACAGACAATTTGAATAGACTGCATATTTAAATTTTTATATTAATTTTTATAAAGTATTACAATCAAGTTAGCTATGCTTCTCAGAGAAAATATTTTTTAACATACAATTTGATACCCAGTCTAACTAGGAATAAACAGGTATAATAATAAATTTAGTTTTGAAAACATGTTTTAGATGTGGAATTTCTCATAAATTTTGCTTCCTGTGGAAACTTTCTTTAAAATCTACTGACAGTTAAGTGTCCAAAAATGTGGTAAGGTGTGGCTCAGAAATAAACAATAACAAAAAACAACCATTGTACTGCATGAAATATCCATCAAAATGGCAGGAGGAGCAGAAAATCTCACAATAATCTTTAGGGGAAAATCATATATCAAAAAAGATATTATAGAGTTAATTTATAGAACATGTGGAGAATTATAGATAAGTGTATGCAAAAGTACAGAAATTTAAAGAAATAAACTAACACAAAGGGAAATAATTTTTCAAGAAATTAAATATGATGTAGCTAGCTTTGCAGTGAACAGCTTGTTTTTGTTTTTGTTGTTGTTAAATTTTTTTGTCTTTTTGAGACTGGGTCATTTCAAATGTTCTATCAGTTAATACTTTATCAACTTGGCAAAGAGATGTGTAAAATGTCTTCAGAAGGGCTTCAGTGCTATTAAGTCACCTGAGCTTCACACACAGTTGTTTGTGGAATATTGTTGATATATTTTTGTCAACATTAAAAGACTATCCGAAAACTGTGAATGTGATTTATGTAGCATCATTTTACATTTATATCTATTTTCTATCCAAATTATGCCAAAACTGACAACTATATTTGCATTACTTTTCTTTCCGCTGAATGTTGCATCAGTAGAAAAAATTACCTAAAAGGAAGACAAAGTAACAAAGGAGGAGGAAGAGAAGGAAGGGGAACAAGGGGTGGGAGAGAAAAAAACGGAAAGAAAGAAAGAAAGAAAGAAAGAAAGAAAGAAAGAAAGAAAGAAAAAGAAAGAAAGAAAGAAAGAAAGAAAGAAAGAAAGAAAGAAAGCAAGCAAGCAAACAATTGGGAATTTCGCTCAGTGGCTTAAGCACCTGCCTGGCAAGTTCGAGGTCGTGAGTTCAATCCCTGGTGCAGCAAAAAGAAAGAAAGAAAGAAAGAAAGACAGAAAGAGAAAGAAAGAGAGAGAGAGAAAGAGAAAGGGAAAGAGAAAGGAAGCTATCAAGACATGAAAAGCTATTGAATGCCTCTGATAAATCTTAACTGGGTGCTGGTCGTAGGTCATTAGAAATGCAAATTAAAACAACACAGAGATTCCACCTGTTATTGTTTGCATCTAGATTTCCCCCAAAGCCTCAAGTAATCATAGGTGGAGACTTTCAGAGGTGGCTGGATCTAGAGTGTGTGATACTGGGGCTAAGTGTAGTGCCGGAATTAATGTGGATGCTGGAATTAAGAGTGTGTGATTACTAAATTGGACTATGGCTTGGTTTGGCATGATTCTGGACATGGATAATGGGAAGGCCCACCCTGGATGTGAATGCTAACTGCCCAAAGGGTAGTCTGGATAGAATATAAAAAGTAGTTAGAAAGAGAGCTGTTGTTGCTTTCCGCCTGCTGCTTCTTTGCTAGTTTGGTGCTTTCTGCCCACCATGAACTGTTTTTTCCATGATATTCATCTGCCTTAGAGTCAGTCAACTATAAAGTGAAACCTCTACAAACTGTGAGCTATAATAAACATGTCCTTGTTTAACTTTGGGTGTGGGGTATTTTGTCTCAGCAAGGTGAAAAGTAATTAAAGCACAAATTTATCCTAGAAAGAATGGTCACCATCAATAAATCAAATAATGCCAAATGCTGGCAAGGCTGTAGGGTGGGAGGAAGGAAACTTTATATTGTTGTTGGGAATGTTAACTAGCACAACCACAATACAAATCAGTTTAGAGATACCTCCATAAACTAAAACCAGAAATTCCATTTGACCCAGCTATTCCCCTGCTAGGTATCTTCCCAAAAGAGTTAAAGACATCAAATTGCAATAATACATGCATACCCACATGGACAGCACAATTCATAAGAGCTAAATTTGGGAGTGGTCTACATGTCCATAAAGAGATAAGTGGATAAAGAAAGTGTGAGATGTACACAGTGGAGTACTATTTTTCCAGAAAGAAAAATTAACTTCAATCACTTCTAGAAAAATGGATGTATTTTGAAACTATAAATTAAGTGAAATAAATCAGACTCACAAGTTTAAATATCACATGATTTCTCTTATACGATAAATGCAAATTATAAATAAAGGGAAAAATAAAAGATAATATAAAATAAGGAGATCTTTCTCAAATGGAAAGGAGTTCAAGAGAAGGACGGAGCCAGACAAGGAATGGGGGTGAAAAAAGGAACTAAAATGTCATGAACATGTACCATCTCCTTACAAGCAATATAAATTTTACATTTTGAAAACATGTACTAATAACAAAGCCAATCAGAAAATGATGTAGGGTATGTGATTCCAATTGTATGATATTTTGATTAAAACAAAAAAAAATCTTGAGGATATTTAGAAAAGCAGTGATTAGCAGAAGTTTCCGGGTGAGGCAGAGAATTGTTTAGGTTAACCATGAAGGATTTATTAGATTAGATGAAGCTATTCTATATCACATTGTAATTGCTGATAGGAGATATATGCAATTGTCAAAACTCACAGAATTTTATAACACTGATTAAACTTTATCATGCAGATTTTTAAATGCCATGTGGAAGGTGTGCAGATCCCAGAATGTAGTGTAAAATGTGATAAAATTATTTAACTCTGTCACAGATATATGAGATAACTTCAGTTAAGGGCATAGGAAGAAACCATGCTGACCTGCATAAATTTGGAAATTCCTAGGAACTGGAAAATTAAAACCATAAAGAAATTCACATAAGCACTTACGTGATAAAGTTTCTTTCCATGATGAGGAGGGTTAATAATGCAGAGATCATCACACTGGTACACTGGAAATAGTCAATTAAGTAAAGAAATGGCAAGTGGTGGGAAACAAATTTCTTCTTATTGGTTGTAGCAGGTGATGAGCAAGCAAGGCAGTAAGTGTGTAATCATCTATGTGGTGATAAATCATGGTTGGAGATGACAATATGAATGCATATTTACCTTAATATAAACACATATGTTTATTAGAATATAACTGTTACTTGTCATTGTCAACTTGAATGAATTAAGAAATTCCTAGCAAATGAGTAAAGCAAACTTTTATGTGTGTGTGGGTAAGACGCAAAAGGACGACCTTAGGAACCATCTCTGGTCCTTTGCCTCTTCCTGTTTCTACACGCCATGTCCTATTTTCCAGATACCTTGAAGTGAGCATCTTTGTTCCACAGTGGCTTTCCACAGTGATGTTGCTGCCTTGGAACCAGCTGACTATGGACTGATATATCTGAAACAGTGAACCAAAATAACTTTAAATTTTGTTCATAGTATCAGGTATACTGACCTAAAACTAGGAAGGATAAAAAGTACAAGAGTATCTGTGTACAGTATTATGTCTTGTGCTTAGATGTCCCACCAAAGTCTCATGCACACATAGGTGAGGTTTTTTCAGAAGTGGCTGGGTCTACAGTATGTGAAGCTGGAATTGATTCATGATGCAATGCTAGGATCAAGAGCATGATGATTAAGGGTGTGAGCACTACCGGACCTAAGTAGTTTGGATAATGTATAAGGGATATAAAGTTGTGTCATCCCTTGTTGCTTTGCTACCTGTTGCCCACCATGAATTATTTCTCCTCTGCAATGCCTATTTCCCTTGCCACCCTGACTTGGAGCCAGCTGATCAAAACCGAAACATTTATAAACTGTGAACTAAATAAACCTTTCCCTGTTTAACTTTGGTAGTTGGGTATTTTGTCTTGACAATGAAGGAAAAGCAACTGAGACAGAATTTGGTACCAGAGGAGTGGAGCCATTGCTATGAGTTTATCTATCCATGTGATTTAGTAGCCTTTGGACCTGGCTTGCTAGAAAGGGTAAGAATTAAGAAAGGTTTGGAGATGCCACCTAAAAAAGTAGAACTGGAACACTTGAGGTTGTACTTCATGGGAGATTCTGGTCAGAGCCTAGAAGACCAAAGTGATCCAGAAATTCTGCTGGTAAAGACCAGGTTCAAGAAGTCTCTGCTGTGAAGATGGACTACATTGGCTGTTGGACTCTTGATGTGGTGCTATGTCTTGGCAGAAAGTTCATCTGCATTTTGCTTTTGTCCAGGAACTTTAACTAAGATTGTGATTAAGAGTAGGAGATTAATAAACCTGTAGAAAAATTTGAAGGCAGTCTGATGTTGAGGTGGTGGCATACCTGCAGTTGGGGGCTTTTAGCCAGATTTATGTTTTGAGTCAAGATCCTAGAGCCCAGCAGAATGATTTAAAATATGTTGAGTTTTGCCTGAAAAAAAGCTCCAATAAAGTTGTGGGCTACAAAGATGGAGCAGAGGAGATATTCATTGCTGAGAAGGAATAGGACAATAGAAAAAAGTCTTAGAATTACACAAGAAGCAGCAGGAATCCATCCTTTGCAACCTCAAAATTGCAAAAGAGAAAGATTTTGCTTTGGGGAAAAAGTCGCAGACCACCAGGTTTTAGGATAAAAGCAATCTACAGAAGTTGTTACTTGGAATTTGCTTCATAGGCATGGGAACCCACAACCAAGAGAGAAGAAAGCCTGCTTACTGTTCCAGCTGGCAACAAACCTTGGCATCATCACAGTGGTGCTTGTTTTAGACATGTGCAGAATGGAAGAGCTGTAGGGTCAGCAAGGTTTCCATGCAGATTTCAGAAGAAGGCTTGGAAACACAAGCTGTGTGCTCCTGAGAAGGCAATGTCTGAAGCTGTGAGTGTAAAGCTAAAGGTGCAATGGAGATCCCAAATGTTTGGAGAATTCAGGAATGTAGATCATCCAAGAAAAGCTGCAAGGAGTGAGCAAAGTCAGTCAAACAAAGAAGCTACCACTACCAGCAATGCTGTAGGGGTGGAGTCAACCAAGCCATTGGAGTTCAGAATTTGCCACATTGCTGGGGATCCTGGTAGTACAACTATGGGATTTAATGTTTACCCTGCTGCATTATCATCTTGCTTGGCTCACATTCCTTGCTATTTCCCTGTTTGTAACTTTGGGAATGGAAGTTTCTCTTGTGCCATTGAATGTTGGAAGTTTTTACCTTTTTTTTTTCATTTATACAGAGGCTAGCAACTAAGAGTTTGCAATAATCTCAGACGAGATTTTGACTTGGATTTTTCAGCAATGTTGAAACTGTTAGGATTTTAGCAACTCTTTGAGATGAACTAAGTGCCTTTTGCATCAAGGATTATGCATGGGTTTTGAGGGGTAAAGCATGATATATTCACCTGTCCCATCAAAGCCTCATGCACTAATAGGTGAGGATTTTTTCAGAAGTGACTGGGTCTAGAGTCTATGATGCTGGAATTGATTCATCATGCAATGCAAGGATCAAGGGCACTAGGATTAGGAGTGTAAGTGGTAACCATCCTAATTAATCCAGACAAGATACAAGGCACAGAAAGCTGTGTTTGTCCCATGTTGCTTTGCTACCTTTTGCCCACCATGAACTACTTTGCCTCAGCAATGCTCTCTGCCATGCCATCATGCCTTGGTGCCAGTCGAGCATGGACTGAAATGTCTACAAACTACAAACTAAATAAAACTTTCTCTGTTTAACTTTGGTGTCATGTACTTTGTTTCAGAAATTGGAGGAAAGTAACCAAGACATACACATATTTTTTATTTGTTCTGTTAGTTGAGAAGTCCTACTAGCAATAATATCCAGCTAGCAACAGACATACTTAGTGCCCAGATATTCATTTCTGACACTATTTACCAACAAAAGGACATAGGCCTCCTTAGAGAAATAACTGATTCTAGAACAGTAGTAGTAAATATAGAAGATAAGCCCAGAGTTCCAGTGCAAATAAAATAAGGAAGTAGTTATAAAACAAATAAATATAAAAAGTCTTACAGCTATTAAAGTATGCCAAACGTACATAAGAAACAATGGAAACAGTTTCCAATGGTCAAATCTATGAAAATTAGATCATACAATAAGTAAAGGAATATTAGTATTGGACTTAAGCCAAAACATAAAATAAGATACCCATGAATCTTTACTGAAATTAATAAATGATATAATGACTAAATAAACAAATGGAGTATAGACAACTATTCTGTACAGAATTCCAAGCAGTCTTTATAGGTAAATATACAGGAATAATTATATACTGCTTAAGTGGGGTTATAGAGAGTTCCTTTGAAAGAAAAACAGTATGAAAAGTAAGAGAAAGTTTAATATTGCTGTGGTGAAATTTGACATGTACCATCACAGCCAGGTGATAAAAACTCGTATCAACAGTGCTGAGACATAGTAACAGGATATAGCCTTGATATAGTGTGATGAAAATGGCACTTCTCCACTGTGGTCTTCCAGTCAAAAGGATAAATCATGAAGAGATATATCTGACAAATAACAACTGAAAGATATTCTACAAACACTTTCATCCTCATCAAAACTTCAAGGTCATCAAAAGCAAAGAATGTCTGAGAAACTGCCTTAGCCAGGAGAAGCCTATGGGGATGTGACAACGGAAGTCAATGTGGTCTCTG